>JAKSZP010004031.1:0-214887 GCA_022478985.1 Massospora cicadina
TAGATTTTCCCCTATTATGGGTATCTTGATCTAGGCTTCACTTGTGAAGCTAGCGCCGCCAATGTGCCACTGTGCCCCTGGTTTTCCAGGGCACCCCTATCCCACAACGTGAACCCAACTCCCCACAGACACCACTATGTTGATTCAGTTTGTGGGGCTGCCCACTCACCTTCCCTCCATGGTTCTCCATCAGGAGTTGAAGGAAGGTTTGGCAGCGTACAACTCCAATCCCATCCTTCAGTTTGTGGTCTGCTATGGGGCCGCTCGCCTTGCTGAGCCTCAGGCATTTGCCACAATTAGCCCAGAATTTTATAAAATTCGCTCAATCAATCCCCTCCATGATGGCATTCCTTATGCCCCCACCCATTATGGGCCCATGTCGAGGGTGGGCGGACCATCTGTCCGTCCTGCCTTAAGTATGGTCACTTATAGCATAAATGCTTTTCTTTTGCTGCTCCCACCAGACCTGTGTTGTCTCCATCTGGCCCCCAATTTGCCACGCACCCCACTGTCTTTCTAGTATGGGGTACAATCCTTCCACCCATCCCCCAAAGCTTGCTGCTACTATGATGCCCGCAGCTGCCAATCAGCCCCCTCCTCAGTCCAGTGCCACCTGATCCTCACCCAATCAGGAATAGGCTTGTACAACAGTCTGGTCCCTTATCATTCTTTAATTGCCAGCCACAACCCATCAATTCACTGACCCTGATTTTTGGTAAGACTTGAACCATGGACCTCATTAGATGAAACCAATGAGATGATTAATGTAATTGAAAACCCAAATTGAAAATTTTATCCAGGTACAGCACCCCATCAGGTCCCTCACTTTTTTACGCCCCCAACCAAACTCCTCTTTATTCTGATCTGACCACCAGCTCACTATTGCAGCAGCTGCTCACCCAGATTTTTGTGACATTCAAGATATGACTGATTTATCAGTGGCGATGCTTGCCAAGGAACTCACTCCTCTCATTATCACTCCAAACATACCCCACAGGGCAAACGTGACATACTAAACCTTTACAAACAAGCAAATGCGCTATCCAGAAAGTTATTATTGCTTCACAGGCCAAGCCAAAAGTCACCCATACCACTGTCACTGTATTAACCCAGCTTCCTTCCATCCACTTACATGCGGAGAACTGCTTTTCCAAACATTTAGATGCAATTTTTGATACAGATAATTTCTGAGCCCAGCTGATCATCCACCTACTCGCCTCCCATGTCACTAATCACCACACACCATGGCTCTCCGCCTTGACCTGCACTATTGCCTTTGATATGGACTCTGATCCCAAGGATGAGCCCCCAAATCCCCCTTCCTCTTCTGATATAGTGGGTTATGTTGCTCGTTGCTGTCCTACCTGGTTGGTTATGTTCTCATTTGTCTATATTTTGCCCACTCATTTTGGGCAGTCAAGTCATTCTGCTCATGTAGGGCTGTTCATTTGTTTTTTAGCTCTTCAAGCTTCAGTAATGTCCATCCCCTGGTCAGCATGCCTTGGGTATAACCATTTTAGATTTTAAATATAAGCTAAACACTATTTTTTGATTATTTAAAAGCAATTCTTTTTAAACTTTTATCTCAATACAATTTAACTGTATGAAAACTTTTTTATTAAGCTATTGAGCTCATGCCTCATTGTCAGTAATTAAGAATCTTTAACAAAGGAAGGATAATTAACTTGCTAATCTTCCCTTCCTGTAGAATTGTTTGTTAATTAAATACAAATTCAGACATACTATGAAGCCTTAATCCATCATATAAACCATAATAAATGCTGTTCCACTTGAGATCCTCCCCCATTCCAAAAATGTGCTAAGAGGACATTTGTTGTCCACCTCTTTTTTTAAATGAATAACCCTATCTTTTAAAAACTTACTCTACATCATATTTTTGAGAATATTAGATAGCGTTGCTTACAATTTCAAATTTTAATAAACTAAAGAAATTTTATGAATTTGTGATTTGAATTAAATAATACATTTAAATTGCTTTTTGGATTAGATTGTAGCATTTAAACTAATTTTACTTGAAGATTAAAGCATCAGTTTAAGCAAAAAGCAATGGTATTACATTAATTTCTTAATCAATAAGTTACCATTAGTGACTCCCCATATTTTTTATATTTGAAAAGCATTAAATACTCATAATTTGACATATTTTAGATCTCATAAACTCATAAGTGGGGCACAATGAAGCCCTTATACCCACCATTTTGCACATTTTTGTCACATACTCCTCCAAACCTACTTATCCAATCGCCACCAAACTTTACATGTACAAACTGTACATATTCAGGGGTACATGCTTTTCATTTTTATAAAGATTAGTTAATTTAAGTTTAATTTGTCAATGGTTTTGTTAATTTGATAGTCTAATTGGTTTAAAGTGGTTGGTGGTTTATATTAATTAAACTAGTTTTGATTTCTTCAAAAATTATTGATGGCCATCTATTAAGCTAAAAATGGATGATTATGATCATCTGGTAAACTTAAAACCTACAAACAATTCTAGGTAAGCAAGGGTTTCAGTTAAAATTAGGACATAGATCACATTCTAAGATAATTATTGGTTATGTATTTTTTCTTTGAGTGCGTTTTACTTTACACTTTTGTGCATCCCAGATTAAATTGAAATAATTGATCATGCCTAAAAGACGCTGAGGTGAAATTATTCAATATTATCTGACAATCAGCTGTTAGAGTAGCAAGTAAAAATATTTTAGGAAGCAATAGTCCCAATTTTATTAATATAAAACTCCCATGCAACTCTCAGCAGAATTGGGTTACTTGGAGTAATGAGATTAATTCATGCATTCAGCTGAATACCTTAGGTTGAGTCTATAAGGCTATGGACATCTCTCAGTGGATAGGGCCACTGGCCTTAAAGTCCACCAAGAACTAACTTGTGTAGTAAAATTCCCAATAGAAAGAGCCCTCTTTTATAGACCTGAGGGGGTTTTTAGGGATGGAAATATTTTACTAGCCAATTGCTAACTAGGAAGCCCAGTAATTTCCTAAGGTGCAGATACTTTTGGATGGCTGATTGGGTCAGATGTATTAAATTGCTACAAAATGGGTTCATCATTACTACTGTCAACTTACCTTCAAACTTCTGCCAACTCAAGAAGGAAAGCTTCTTGAGGGTTCTTATAGACTAAATCTTATTTAGCAAAATTTGAGCACTCCACTGCTTATCACAAAATCTCTTTTATCTCATAATTAGCTTAAAAATAGCTTAACTAATAGGAGGCGTAAATTCAATAAACATCGCTTGTTTTACTAAGCCTTATTGTTTATTATTTTATCTATTTTCCTTTTAAAACTTATTAATTTGTGGTTTCAAGTTGATCTGAAAATCTTGATTAAGCAGCCAATAGTAGTACTTCTCCAGCTAAAATTATACTGTTGAATCTTAGGCCCAAGCACCTGCAAGAAAATTATTGCCAGGATTAACAAGTGGTTCTCGCTACATGGGCCCTGTACACCACAACTCTTTACTTAAAATAAAAAAATTCAGCTGAATAATCCTTTTAACTAGCCCGCTAATGCTGAACCTATGTTAGATGTATTGGAACAATGACTATCCAACGCCTTATTCCATCATAAAAAGATCAACCAGCATCCCTCGCCAGCTTCTCATGAAGCTGTTTCTGCTGTTTCTGCTCAACTGGGAGTAACTTCGTCCCATTAAACCCCCTGTAAATAAATTTACCCTGGGTGAAGGTAGTCTTGACTCGTTTTTGCATGTTTATAAATCTTCCATGGATTGTAAAACTGATTTCAAAAAGTTCAGAAATCCTCTATTGCTTGAGTTGCATGGCTCAAGAGGTAATGGTTCCTCATATAGGAACCATTAGTACCTGAGAAGAGGTTAAAAAAGCGCTTACTGATGAATTTAGCTTAAAGCAGAGTTTACAAAGGAGAAAACAAGCCTTTTTGTGCTTTGCCTAAAAAGGGGGAATCGATTATTGCTTTCACTGAGTGGTTCTACATAGAGGCCCAATCTCTGCTAACTTAAAAAATGTTAATCTTGACAAAGCTGTTTCTGCCGTTTTGACTGGCCTTTATTTTTACCCTTCCCTGGTGTGACATATTATCTTGGTAAAGCGCCATTTCCAGAATGTCCATGCTATCAAGGAGGCTCTGCTAGAGGTTGCAGATACCTTAACGCTGAGGCTACCCAAGGAGTTGTGTTGAACCCAAAGGCTTAACCATTGAGGATTTCTCAACTATAGCTCAGTCAAAGGAATCCATGAAGATCCCTACGGCTCCTCCTGTGTTGGTTACCATCCTGAGACCAGTTTTTCAGTGAAGCTCAAACCTGACATCCATCTGCCATGTGAGCCTGGGGTTTTTTAAGCCAGCCAGTCAGAGTGTACCATAGTTGGCAGGACAGCGCTACCTGTCACCACCTGCCCCAAAGTTCGCCTTATGCCATCAGTTGAGCCTCTGCTCCTCCCAAGCCCTCCATTGAGAGGCCTCTTACAGCAGCTCCAATGACACTCTTCTCTGTGACGCTGTCCCTTAATCCCTGGAATCTCATTTGGCTATTCCCAAGTCTAAACCTGTTTCCAAGGTGCTAATCTCACCAGCCAACAATGGACTCAAGGACAAGGCCAGTAATGCTAAACCACCTTCTCCCACAATTAAAATGCCAGTTGATCGTCCCCAGAGAAACTCCTGCAAATGGGAAAGGCCTTCTAGCAGTGTGGGTCTTTCCAAAAAGCTGGAAAATTGGTGGAACTATAATTAATATAGAGGTTGTTATCCAAAAAATCTGGGTTAGGTCCATTTTGGACAGTGGATCCCCAGTGAATGTTATCTCTTTGAAGCTTATCAAGAAGATTAAGCTAGTTCCTGACCTGGAATACTCACAAGAGTTTTGAACTGTGGCTCCTAACAACACTTGCGCTATTGGAGCCTACTCCTCCTTACCCGTTTGGATTGGGAAGCTCATCCTGTCTGCTCCCTATGTGGCCTTAAAAAATAACGCTTTTGACATGATTATTGGAACTCAATTTATTTTTGAGTATGACAGTATTATCAACATGAAACATAATTACCTCTATCTACTCAGTTATTAAGCCCCTCTGATCTTTAACAATGAAGGCCCAATTAAAAAGAATACTAATACCTAGTTGATTACCCTTCCTCCGCCTTATTTCCATTTTATACAATGTCCTGGAATAACACAAAAAGTTGTCTGATTCTGTGGACGCTTCATAATGAATTCCGTTTTATGCTTCTGAGGAGGCAGTAATCAAGTCTGGTGAACAACGGGTGGTTGCTACCAAATTTACTTTACAGTTCTCCAAAATCTGCCCGATGCACTTAACTAGCATTGATGGAGTAAGTTCTTTAGAATCTCAGGTATTGCCAAGTATACTAGTCCCCACCTATCAACGACCCATCAATATCCTATTGGGAAATCTTATCAATAAACCCATCATTGTAAAAAAACATCAGGAGATAGGGAAAGGTCTGCCAATCCCCCTTGAAGAGATTGAAGGGCTCACTATTGGGTCTATTTTAGATTTGGGCTTAACTACTGACCAATTAATGTACCTTGCCTGATGTCCATATCTCAGATGAGCTAACCCAAGATGATCTTAAAGATCATTCCTTATTGAATACCTATAGAGATAATTTTCCAAATCTGACACTGATTACAGGCACATGAAGTGTTGATACCACACAACTGATGATGGTGATGTTAGTTCTATTCAATCTAAACCTTACCATAAGTTAAAAGTCAAAGAGCAAAAAATGAGGAAAGAGATCAAGCAGTTACTAGAAGTTGGGTTATTAGTACCTTTCACAGCCCTTTGGCGTCTCTTCTCTTTCTGATTAAAAGAAAATGGAAGTCATCTGTAGTGATGAATTAATGCAAATCCACAACCTCACCAAGAAAGATAGTTACCCTATTCCCTGCATTGATGATGCTCTTGAGAAATTCTCCAGTTCAAAGTTCTTCTCATCTATGGATTTGGCCAAAAGATACTGGCAAATGGACCTTTCTCCCCAAGACTAGGAAATTGTGCTATCATTAGCAGTGAAGGCTTACTTAGGCCTACCCGCGCACATCAAGGGTTGTGCAATGCTCCTGCGTCATTCCAACAAGCAATGGATCATACCTTGCGGAACCTTAAGCTAAGCTGTGTGATTGTCTATCCTGATGACACCGCAGTCTTTTCTAAAACTTTCACAAACATCTCAGGCATCTAAAAGAAGTTTTTCAACGCCTTCAGGCATCTATTATTAAGTTTAAACCTTCAAAGTGCACTTTCTTCAAAAAAAGCTAAATTTTCTCAGACATGCTATCTCCCAAGAAGGGATCCAGCCTTTACAAGATAAGGTTAAAGCTATCTCTATAATGCCTGCGCCTAAAAACCTCTGGGACATCCAGATGTTTTGGTGTATGATGGGGTAATATTATCAATTCATCCCCAAGTTCGTCCAGCTCAGTGAGCCTCTCATCCGACTGTTGGCTAAGAACAACCCTTTTTACTGGGGTGCTGAATAAAATGACTGCGTTTGAGAAATTAAAGAAATTGCTTCAGAAACACCCTATCTCACGCCACCCCAACTATGATAATTCTTCAACTTGTTTAATGATGCCTCATACTATGCCATTGGAGCCATCCTGGCTCAATTGGATTATAATGGGGTAGATAATCCGGTTTTTTACTGCAGCAAGATGTTGCCAAAAGCTGAATGTAACTACAGCGTCAAATAAAAGGAGTGCCTTGCTATCTTACTCGCTGAAAAATATTACCGTTCTTTTCTAAATTGAACTTTTACTTACCGTGGTTACTGACCATGCCTCCTCTAAAATGGCTACAAAACATGAAGGATCCCACTGGACGTTAGGCACATTGGGTCTCAAAACTCCAACATTATGATATGAACATTGGGCACCAAGATGGAAAATGTCATATGAACGTTGATGGGTTGACTCAACTTCCTATTCTTCACTTAGACAATAGTGAAGCGGAGAGATTACATAATCTACTGATAACCCCTGAAGCCTAGGACGATGAGGATAATCTCATCCAAAAAAATGTTAGCAAGGCACTCCCACAACACCAAGGTAGAGAGTGGGAAGTTATACATAAAGGTAGGGCAAATTAGCTGCCCTATCTACGATCTTCAGAATGTGTACCAGTGATCATGGCTGCTCACTCTACACTTAGGCATGGTGGAATGAGGAAAACTCATGAGTGGATAAAGGATCGGTACTAATGGGAGGGAATCTTAGAATCCATAATTGAAGTCCTGGATGCATGCTTGACCTGCAAAAAGTAATCCCGCTTCGAGACCAAATAGCAATACCATCCCACTATGCCTCAACGACACTTTCACACAATAAGATTAGATGTGGTAGGCCCTCTGCCCCAGACTACCAATGGAAATCACTGCATACTAGTGGAAGTAGACTTTCTATTAAGTGGATTAGAGCTGTCTCTCCCAGCCCAAACTGCCAAAGCTACCGCCACCTTCCTAAATCATATTTTCTTTACCTGCCACGGTTGACCCCAAGTTTTACTCTGTGACAACATATGAATTTTATATCCAGAGTGGTGAAAATCTTGGCTAACTCCATGGGAGCCCAACAGCTTTTCTCAGCCCTATATAACCCTTCTATGTATGGCACTTTAGAAAGAGCAAATAAAACCCTGGTATCTATATTAAGGAAAATGGCAACATCTAAACCTCTCCACTGGAACCAGTTTTTTCCTAGTGCCCTTATGACTTATCAAATCAGCTACTATCAGATCCTCAAAGTGTCTCCTTTTTGTGTTATATGGATGAGAACCTGGAGTACCTGCTCTCTTATACAAAGATTTCTTCTCTGCTAGTACTGACAACCCTGAGAAGGCAATGAAGAAGTTGGCCCAACACATCATCCAGCTAAATGCTGATTCTATTACTAATCTAGCCAAAACTGTCACCAAAGATAGTCAAGCAGCTAATAAACTCTGACCACATTTATCCTCTTTTTAAATTTATGGCCTAGTTTTATATATCATAACTGCATTACTCCCAGAAGCAAGAAGTCAGGGTCCATTTGGGAAGGACCTTTTGTCATCACTTATAAGAGGTGCGATAAATATTCTATTAAGTCACTTGCTTCTGGAGTTATTATAACTGAGTTAATAAGCGTTTTATTCACCCTTATTTATTCAACATTCTTGAAAGGGTAATTTCAGACAATCAGCTGTTCAACTAGTAAATAAGAATATTTCAGGGAAACATAGTCCCAATTTTATCAATATAAAACTCCCATCTAACTCTCAGCAGAATTGGGTCACTTGGAGTAATGAGATTACTCCAAGCAAACATATGAATAACTTGGATCATGTTTATGAGGCTATGGACATCTCTTGGTGGAATAGAGCCATTGGCTCCAAAGTTCACCCAAGCACTAACTTTTGTATAAGGAAAATCTCCAAGAGACATACACCCCCTTTTATAGACCTGAAGGGGGTTCTGGGTGATTATAATAGTTTACTATGCAACAACTACTAGGTTTTCTAATAAATTGCTCAAGGTGCAGATATTTTTAAAACAGCTGATTTGGTCAAATATTTTAATCACTGCCAAATTGGTCCATTATACCTACTGTCAACTTACCACCCAAACTTCTGCCAACTTAAGAGGGAAAGCTCTTGATGGTTTTGATAGACCAAATCTTTATTTAGCCAAATTAAGACCTTTACTGCTTATCAGGGATTCCCTATTATCATACAATTAGCCTTGAAATAGATTAACTAATAGGAGGCATAAATCTAATAAAAAAGTAAATAAGGTGGGTTGACCTTAGGACAAATACCACGGCAAGATTTTTTACCCTGTGCTGGTTTCTGAACCTGTTCTAATTAAAAAATGACCCAGAGTGGAGCAGGAACCACCCCAGTATGCTATCCACTCCTCTGTAAATCTAATAAACATCTCTTGTTTTACTAAGCCTTATCATTATTATTTTATCTATTTTTCCATTAAAAAACTTATATCTATTTGTACTTCAAGTTACTCTGAAAATCATAATAAAGCAGTCAAGAGAAAGACTTCTACATCTACAATGATACTGGTGAAATCCTGGGCTCAAACACCCACATGCAAAATATTTCTAGGCATCCAACAATAGTCATCAGACTAAAAATCAACATCAATATAGTGGTTCAGGAGTTCAAAAAAAGTCATGTGTTGTCTAAAGCTGATCAGGTTAGTGAAGATAACACTTAGTATTGCAATAATTATGATTTGGAACAAGAGTTACAGAATTTAAATTGTTTTGAATATAACAGTGATAGGGATGTAATTCAAAGTAAAATTTTGATGTATGTAATCAATATAAACAAATATCCATATAATTTATAGCAGTAAATAAGATGGAACTAAGAATGGTACCCATTGAACTTCAATGGCTTACTTACATTGAGCAGTTACTTATAGGTAAAGTACAACCAGTAATATATGAATGCAGGATTAAATCAAATGGTTTGCCCAATCAGTTTGCATATAAAGGTATGTCATGGCCCCATGACTTATTTGAAGGCACTAAAAGAAAGGATTAAGCTGGTCTTCAGGAGGCCTAAAAGGTCAAATTTAAGGCCATTATGACCTCAACATACTCTGGATCAACGCTAGGTGCGGGCAAATATTCCTAGGTTGGTCCTGAGGATGGGTGTGATGCTTGTCCCTGCATTACAGCAAGGGCGTTAAAACGCACCAGCTATATCACCAATAATGACGGTTTGATTTGGTTGCTCAGCGAACAGGGTTTCAAAACCTGTTCAATTTTTGAAATTTAAAAACTGGGTCGGCCATGCCTACAATCAATTACTTAAATTCAGGCAATCTTGATGTATAGTACCTGGGGTAACGGAAGCATACACTTATTGGTGCACTTAAGCTTAGCACCACTTCCACTGATTGACAATCCCCCCGCAATTGTTTAATTATGTTTCTTGAGACCAACCTTTCTTGTTGGTTGACTTCCTTAATAAAAAATCCCTCAGTAGTTACATTTTTTAAGTATGGTTCCTTGGGAGAACCTGTGCGTGGACCTCCTAAAGGGGGTCTCTAACAATTTTGGTCTTCATAGTTTCATTAAAATTTTTTCCTGTATCTGGTGCACCGCTGGGACACCCTGGTCCCCTCTAGACCTAAGTATCCAAGCACTCCTGCACCGATCTTCACTTGTTTATGGACTCCCTTTAAATCTACCAAGTTTTATTAATAGTATTTTTATCTCATACTACATACCAATCTGTATACCCTTGACCTGGGTCCTTTTTGCTCTGCCATCCACCGTGGTGCCCTTTTTAACCTCTTACTAATGACTAGTTCCCTGGTGGTGTTGCTGTGCACCGCACACCACCTCACTGGGACTGGAGAGTTACAGACACTCTCCTTACATTAGTCAACCAACCATTTTATTTTATGTGCGCAAATGTTATCCATGTGGGCTTATGTTGAGTGAGGATTGAGTGCGCTTGCCATTTGTCTTGGCCTTGATGGGGCTCACCACCATTTTCTCATTTTGACCAATGGATTGTGAGTTTGGCGTTTTTCTCAAAACCTCCAACTGGTAGTGCCCATTCTTCTTGATTGCATCTGGTGGATATGGACGCTTTGAAATCTGGGAGTCATGATTCCCTGACTTTCCACCAGAATAACAATAACAAAATAAAATGATTTTTTCTCATAACAGCATTTGGACGACGCAGGTGGAATCATTGACGAAGGGCCTGGTGGTGATGGCCTTAGATAACAAAGTAAAAATTGCTGCCAAAATGGGTATGGGGTTGTTAACGTTCTAAAGCGCGTTTTATAACGCCAATTCCTTATACGAAAAGGGGCCAAATATTCTCTCTTATGTCTCTAGTTTGGAACCAATTTTAGTCTACCAGATTACCCCAGATAACAGTTCTTAATTACTACTATGATCCACAGAACACAGGCGGTGGAAAAGAGTACCTTTACATTATAAAAATGTTTATGCCATTGATGAAGATATGGTGGGATATTTGGCCTCAGTAGTAAGAGTGGCAAACTATACATCTCCGTTCTATGATGCAAACACCTATCCTGTGGGCATGATTATGCCTGCTGAAGAATTTCATGGTGAAGTGTTGGCGTTGTCTGATATGAACAAAACCATCCTGGATACCTTTTGTTAAATGCTACCCTTTAATCCCATTAAGGGAAAATTAGCTTAACTATTTTGGTGGATACAGGAGCCTCTGAGAATTTTATTGACCAAGACCTAGCCAACTACCTTTAGCTGAGTTACTTGCCAGGTGGTATGGTTAAGGGATGGGCTTCCCAGGGTATTTCCACGCTGAAAATTATGGGGTTAGTGGATTATCAAGATGGAAAATCCCATTTGGCTGAACGCTTCCAAGCTATCAAAAACCTCATGTACCCTATTATTTTGGGTGTAGAGTGTTGGCAAAAGTTTGACGTCAGAATCAACTTGAAAGACAACACCTTTTCATTAACTTTAAATAATGGACATATACCAGTTGTCCCTTTGTCTGAGGCTAATTAGGGCGATCTGCCCCACTGGCATAATATCCACGCACTCAGTCTTGCTCCGTTGCTGAAGCCCTCTCTGAGGTACTCTTAACTTCCTAATTGGAGGGGATAGAATCTTTGTTTGATGCAGCTTCAGCCAATGTACTACCAACTCATTCAGATTTTTATTGTAAGTTCAAGCTCAACGTTGATCTGATGTGTATATCTTCCCTGATTTACCCTTTGAATGTATGGGAGGAAGTGGCATTAAATGTGTGTGTTAGGGAGCAGTTAGCCAAAGGCGCGATTTTTTAGCGTACCTCCCCAGTATGCGCCCCACTTCTCAACATGGAGAAAGCCAATGGTGCTTTACAACCATGCGTAGATTATGGGAACCTAACCAATGTCACCGTACCAGATTTACATTCCATCCCATTGGATTCTCAGATTGCTTGTTATGTGGAGAAGGCCTAAGTCTTCTCCAAACTGGATTGCTTATATGCGTTCAATCTTATCTGGATAAAGAAGGTCCAGGAGTGGCTCACCGCATTCAGAACCCAAAAAGGAATTTTCCAGTTTTGGGTTATGCCCTTTGGGCTTAAGAATGCCCCTGCTATCTTACAACATCATATAGATGTGGCCTTGAGGGACCTGTTGGGTGTGTGCACAGTAGCCTACATGGATGATATTCTGGTTTTTCCCCTGATCATGAGTCCCAAGCAGTACACCTTTGACAAGTGGTGGAGAGCTTAAAGGCAGCCAACCATACAAAGAAAATAAGTATGTGTAAATACTTTAAGTTCCAGGTCACTTTCCTGGGCAACATCATGTTTGACCAAGGACACATGATAACTCCAGTTAAGGAGAAGGAGATTTGTGAGTGCCCACCCAACTTTGGTCAAGGAATTGAGAAGTTTTTTGGGGACGTGTACGTTCCTTAAAAGCATGTTAATCTTTCCAAGGTGGTGGTGCCCTGTGTAAGGCAAGCGGAGCTAAAGTGCTCCAGTAGTCCCCCATTTTTCAGGATGCCTTACAAGCAGTAAAGTGCACCCTGCTGTCCACGTCCGTCCTTCGCCATGTAGATCCATAAAAGGAGTTCAATGTTTCTACTGATGCCTCCAACTTTGCCATAGCGGCTGCCTTATTACAGGTAGGAGAGGATGGAATAGAGCATCCAGTGTGATAATTTTCTAGGAAGATGTCTCTACCCAAGTTAAACTACGCTGTATATGACAAAGAGCTATTAGAAGTGGTGGAAGCGCTGACTTATTTGCGTCAATATTTGCATGGCTCATCCAACCCCTTCCACGTATGCACAGAACACCATGTCTTGTACTACCGTAAATCTCATGTCTTGAACCCATGGCAAACTCGCTGGCATGAGACCCTGGCTCAAATTATGTTTTCTTATTAGTTCACAAAGGGCTAGGAAAATGGTTCTGCGGATGCTTTGAGCCAAAACCCTGCACTGGCTCCTGATCCTAAGAAGGTAGAGATGCATAATACCCACTTGATGATTCCACCAGATAAGATTGTGTCACAACTTCCCTCTCCCTTGGCCCATGGGCCAGCGTTTGCTCCTCTTAAAATGTGGAGGAAAATGGTATGTTCAGAAAGTTATCCCTTTCACAGCCTTTGTCAGCTGAGTATACCATAGTTCTCACCAAGAGCGAGTTGAATCATGAGGATATTACCAGGGGTTACCACGTGAAAGATGAGATGGTGTGGTTTCAGGGGCGACTATGGGTTCCTGCCGGACCACTACACTTGTAAATCATCTGGGACCATCATGATGGTATCACCGTTGTCCATCCTGGGAATGCAAAGACTGTAGAGCTAATCTGATGCACTTATAATTGGAAGAGATTAGCTGCGCAGGTTACCAGGTATTGTAAGGAGTGCCTGGTCTGCAATCAAATGAATAAAATCGCCAGCCCCTTGCAGGGTTGTTGGTACCAGTTCAAAAGTCTGAAGGGCCTTGGACTTCTGTATCAGTGGATTTTATTGTGGAGCTACCTACATCTAATGGTTCCGACGCCATCATGGTAGTGGTGGACCGTTTTACAAAGTTTGCCCACTTTAACCCTTGCAGAACCAAAGTAACTGTGGCAGAGAAGGTTATGCTCTTTGTATCCCACGTGTTTGCTCTTCATGGGGTCCCCCAAGAGATAATTAGTGATTGAGACCCCCAGTTTGCTTTGGTCTTTTTTAGGAAGAGTTGTGTAAGGCTCTTCATATCTATCCCTGCATTCAAATGCCTATTGCCCTTAATCAGATGGACAGACTGAATGAGTGAACCAGTGCCTCAAACAGTTCCATCAGTGTTACATCGCCGCAGATCATTCAGATTCAGTTTCCCATCTCACATGGCCCAATTTAGCTATAAAAATGCCCAACATGCATCAATCAATTGTTCCCCTTTTTCGCCAACTATAGCCTTAACCCTGCCTTCAACATGGAGCTCATTTGTAGATCCAAGGTGGAAGAGGTGGTGGACTTTGCAATAATGATTAAGAAAGTACAACAGGGGGTGAGCACAAACTTGGATGCAGCTATGCAAGCTTATAAGAAGAACGCTGATGGTAAGCAACGTGTGGGTCCTTTGTACAAGGAAGGGGATCTCGTGATGTTGGATAATAAAAACATCCCCATCAAGCAACCATGTAAAAAACTGGGACCAAAGAGGATTGGGCCTTAACGTGTTGTCAGAAAGGTGGGCCACGCCTCATACCCTTTGGATCTCCCCCTCATTTCAGATCTTTTTGATCTTCCATGAAAGTAAGCTTATGTTGTTTGAGGGCCCCTACCAGAAACTCCAGAGGCTTATATTGTGGATGGGGCGCCGGAGTGGGAAGTGGAGGAAATTGTAGCCTCACGCAGAGTAAGGAGAAGGTTTGAGTATCTAGTATCCTGGAAGGAATTTTGATGCAGCAGAAAACAGTTGGGTACTAGTGTGCAACTTCACCCATGCTCAGTATCTGATCATAGTTTTCCATGAGCGGTTCCCTGAGGCTTCAGGTCCCAAGTCTCAGCAAACTATCACCGCCATGAAGCTAACCACAGCCCACAAGAACATTTCCTTGGTGAAAGCCCCTGGAGGGGGGTGGAGCCCCAAAAGGATGAGAGGGTAATGTCATGGCATCATGACTTAATTGAGGGCACTAATTGCAAGGATAAAGCTGGTAGTCAGGAGGCAAAAAGTCAAAATTGCGACGCTTTCTTGACCTCAAACATACTCTGGATCAACGCTGGGTGCAGGCAAGATATGCCCAGGTTGATCCTGGGGATGGGTGTGATGCTTTCCCCTGCGTTACAGCAAGATGTTAAAATGTACCAGCTATATCACCAATAATGATGGTTTAATTTGGTTGCTCAACAAACGGTGTTTTAAACCCCATTTAATTTATAGAATTTAGAATTAGTTTGGCCATGCCTACAGTCAATTACTTGAGTTTGGGCAATCTCAAGCTATAGTACCTGGGCCAATGATAACATACGCTTATTGGTGCACTTAAGCTTAACACCACTTCCACTGATTGACGATCCCCCCTCAATTGTTTAATTATGTTTCTTGAGACCAACCTTCCTTGTTGGTTGACTTCCTTAATAAAAAATCCCTCAGTAGTTTACATTTTTAAGTATGTTCCTTGGGAGAACCTGTGCGTGGACCTCCTAAAGGGGTCTCTAACAATTTTGGTCTTCATAGTTTCATTAAAATTTTTCCTGTATTTGGTGCACCGCTGGGACACCCTGGTCCCCTCCAGACCTAAGTACCCAAGCACTCCTGCACTGATCTTCACTTGGTTGTGAACTTCCATTTGGGATCTAACCAAGTTTCGCTATTATTATTTTATCTCCTACTATATACCGCTCTGTATACCCTCGCCCTGGGTCCTTTTAGCTCTGGAATCCTCCGCAGTGCCCTGTTTACCCTCTTACTAATGAACAGTTCCCTGGCAGTGTGGCTGTGCACCGCACACCATCTTGCTGGGAAAAGGAGTTACAGGCACTCTCCTTACAGGAAATATAATCAATGTTGGAATAATATTGATCAAATAATTTGTTGTTTAATTCAAATACCATCTACATTGAGTACAATCATTGTGAGGTGAGAGGGTTTGAATATACTTTATGATTTCCATGTTAGGTGAAATAAAATGATTAGTTCTCATACTTTTATTTAAAACCAACCATCCTTACTATGCAGATATATTGATTGATGTCAATTGTATTTCTCAGCTTCCTATAGAAGGCGATATTTTAGATTAGATACCAATGGTAGAATAACAGAGCTGGAAAATAACTCAAAGGAAAGTAATGATATTTATGAACTTGCCATACTCAATGATAGTAAATTATAAGAAATTAACTGCATCTGATCTGCTGTAAATAATGTCATACCTTGGCCAAAAGGTACTAGTGTTATCAATATATTTACATGTGAGTATATATAACTATGACTTTTGCAGCATAATTCCTTACAGTTCTGAAGAATTAAATGTTATTACTTGTCCTAATAACATGAAAATAACACCATAAAAATATTTTCAATCTTTAATGGAATACAAAGATTAGCATTTTTAAGATTTATGGTTCCAATTTATTGCACAAAATACTGTTCAACAACTATGATGCAATCAAATGAGGAGGAATGTTTGATAAAAAATCTGATTCTCATGATAATATTTAACAAATAGATGATTCAAAGTCACATAAAAAATAGTACCTGATTTATACAAGATGCTACTTTCATTTCTGCATATTATTATGATACCTATATTATCATTGTATATTTTATTTAAAAGTTATTGATATTGTTGTATACTATATTATAATGCCTTTCTTTTATTTGTTATATGCTAAACGTATATACTTTTCTTTAAATATAAAGGATAATTCTGCTTGATCTCACATTTGAGAAAATTTTATAAAAAAGTTTATTTTACCACTGCCATCTGGCCACACCCATTTTCCAATTAATGTTTTTGGATCTGCCGCCTGTTGCTCCAGTGTGGGGCAGCGGTGCTCTACCACCTAGCGTTTTCTTTCCTGCGGGCAAATGCATTCAGATGGGCTTGAATAACCCATCAACTTCTTCCAGCTTATTTGGCCCCCCATGGGACTTAGCGCTCCACCTTGTGCGCATCCACCCTTCTTACCCTATCCTCTCACCCTTCCTTGTTCTAATATTCAATTTAGCCTCCATGTCAACTATGAGCATTTATTCCATATGCTTACAAAAAGCAATAATCAAACTAGCCACCACTGCCTTTGAACCAGATGACTTTATTGATTTTCTCACTTTCTAAGGGCTATTTTGACATAGGCTTCCAGATGGCGGAGGATGCTGCAGCAGCGGCTTTAACTCCCTAATTTACAAAAACACTCCCATTCACACTACTCACACTTGCCTCCCTTCCAACACCACACTGGTGGTGTCATTTGCATCCCTTCCTTCCTACCTCCCACCCCAAATTTTGTATGAACAGTTGATGGTGGGGGATTTTGGCTTAAAGCACGCAACCCAACATTATCTTCACTGTTCCCTCTGGTGCAGAGCACCTCACTCCCCTTGTGCCACTTTCACCATAATCCCACACCACTCCACCATAGTCCAACAAATCCCATATGCTCACACACACACACACACACACACACACACACACACACACACACACACACACACACACACACACACACACACACACACACACACACACACACACACACACACACACACACACACACACACACACACACACACACACACACACACACACACACACACACACACACACACACACACACACACACACATTGCGGCTGCACCAGAGCATTACTTTTAGACACATATTGATAATAGTTACCAAAACTGTCCTTCTGTTTTGGGTTTAACCATTCTAAAAAGTCCTGCCACAAAGCCACTTCCTCTGTTGCAGCTTCTGAACACTTGTCAATGGCATCTGAATGAGGTGTTTTGTTACCCTCTCCCACCCCCCACACTAGCTCATGGGCCAGAGTGGGAAATTGGCCACCACAAAAACCTCCACCACATCAACCACCCAAATTCAACCTAGCCAATCAGAGTCAGGCTTGTACAATCATTCATACCCAAGCATCCACCCATTCACTCACTACCACCCACCAAAATTCTGCTCCACTATTCATTTGAACCAAAATCCTTGGGACTTAATGGATGAGGGTGATGAATCAGGTAAAATTGTCACAAATGAGAAAACTGGTGAAAGTTTCAGTTGGATGATTATGAATAGGCTGAATTTTATAATTCTGATTTTGACAAAACTCTTTCACCCAGATGCTTCACTCCTAAACCCTATGCCATCCCCTACCAAAGTGACCACCAGCTTGCCTTAGCAGTGGTGCCTCACCCCATTGCCACCACCTCCACAAAGCAGTGGCCCAATCAGTTGATCACTTTCATAAAGGACTTAGCACAATTGACTTCCCCCTGATTTTCCCAAAGTAGCACAGGAGGAAATCACCAAATTGATCAATGATGCCAAAGATGTTGTCTTGCATGTTGCAAAACTAGCAGCATTTATCTCAACTGCTAAACTCACCCAGTAAAATATAACTAGTTTGGCACAACTTTTAGATGCTCACCTTCAAGCTGAACATCATGTCATGGAATTAGTTGAGGCTGTCTTTCAGGATGATCTTGAGGAAAGTAACTAATATTTTAACCACATCCAACCCTGCCACGTTGATGCCCCATTGCCCTGGCTCTCTACATTTGTCTTTTACTACAACCATTGTAATTCTATCATGAACAATAAGACTGTATAAGAGAGCTGCCTGACCCTCTCCCCCTCTGCCATGGTGGGTTAGTGGTATTCCGCTCCCCACCTGGTTAGAGGTTTTCTTTGTTTTTTTGTTACATTTGGTGTGGTTTTGTTTTGCTTAATGAGTATCAGTAATGTCTGTCCCCTGGTCAGTGTATCTCAAATAAATTTTAAACTTTAAAATATAGTCAATAAGTGATCATTTGCATTAGTTTGTATTCTTATTATTGTCTAATTTCCCAGATATTTTTTAAGCTATCAAAACATTCATTTATATATTTAATAGAAAATTCACTGTTTTCTAAAACTTTGCCCCTTTTTGTCTGCACTCAGAGCTACCTAGTTATTTTAGCCAGTTTATCATTCAATTAAGTTAAGTATCTTTTCAAGCTAAAAGCATAACCTTTCTTTTTAGAAAGCTAGGCAAAAGCTAACAAAAATATTATAATTGTTGGCTTGTTAAATAAAGCCTGACTATTGCTTTATTGAATGATTAGAGTTCATCCAAAGCTTTGTTTTCATAGAGAAATTTTTTTATAAATCACTATAAAAGTCTATCCTCATAAATATACAGATTTCTATAGATTAGGATATTAGGTAAGAAATCTGCAGACACTAAGAAATTCAAAAAGAACTACAGAAATATCCATTTTTACTGATTGTATATAAATTGTTGAGTAGATATCTAGATAATAACTATGATAATAGAAATATCTGCTATAGATTCTATTAATATTAATTAAGAACTTTTGATTGGTTGCATAATTATAAAATTATTTGAGGCAGGTTGACCTTGGGATATGGTTGCATAATTATAATCTGTAAATATTTAATATAATCTCCCAAAAGATCAGTGTATCCCCCTTAGGTTGGGACCGCCTAGTGCTAAAAATATAATCTCAAACAATTAACCATCTAAATTTTTATACTAAATCTTTATATATAATCAATTACAAAAAAATTAATATGTTATACTAAAATATTTCTTAAAGTATAGTATGACATTAGTAATAACCATATATAAGCTAATTCAGTAAATCAAAAGATATAGAGAGACAGACAAATATTACTATATAAAGAGTCTACTTACTAGTATTGGCAGCTATATAATCTTTTAATTTAGATAACCATTAATATAAAATAAAGATAGAACTTCAAATCATATAGAAATTTTTTAATAAATAAAATGCAAACCCTTCCTTTGGGTGCCTGCTATAATCAGATACTTACGCTCAGCGAAATACCTAAAAACAGACCATCTAGTACTAAAAAAAGAAATACCTAAAAACTAATAAAATACCCAAACTAATTTAATAGATATTGAATATCGAGCATCTTTATATTCTGATCCTCTGATAGGTTAGAGGATGCCTATAATAAATATCAAAATAATTGGAAAAAACGGGAACTAAATTTATTGTTGGTCACATTACTTATAAGTAAGATATCTGATCTAGTTTCAAAACTTTAGCTGATAATATTTTATTATTACACCGCTTTGAGCATGCAAAGTAATACTGAAAACAGTGCAGCATATTCTGAGATCACCGTGGACAAATGTAGATCTTTCTAGGAATTTATTGTATAGATAACGCAATGGAGTTGGAGATTCCTCGAATAAACCATGACTCAGAGTGCAAGCCGCACTTCTTATATTCTGGAATTCCATGTTCAACCAAAATAAATATTTCTTGAGCCCACTGTACAATCTGGCCAAATTCCTTAGATGCCCGGATACTAATAAGATTATGATAAATCATAGCATTGGAAGAACTAAACTAGATAAACCCCACTCATTTAGTCACCGGAATAAACCTAATTATACAAGCTTTATCTATGAAAATAACAAAGAGAGAATGAGTTCATGTGAAGAATTTTAAGATAAAATTTTTTTGGGAAAAAAGAACCTCCTTTAAAAAAAGCTCTAAAAAGTATGAAACAATTGAGAAATTAAGCCTACTCAATAAAACCCTTTTTGAAGTCGGCGCCATATTTTAAACTGAATTATAGAATTTTTCTCACAAATACAAATTATTTCTTATGTCTGTATTGTGTCCAAGTGTAAACTATAAGCAACTTAGGATATATAGTACTGAGTATATAAATTATAAATACCTATTATAAGTTGGTTAAAATATGGCGCCGACTTCAAAAAAAGGGTTTTATTGAGTAGGCTTAATTTCTCAATTATTTCATACTTTTTAGAACTTTTTTTAAAGGAGGTTCTTTTTTTCCAAAATTTTTTTTGAGAAGGTTCTTTTTTCCCCAAAAAACTTTACCCCCAGCTCTTTTCCCCTCAAAAATTAGTGCATTTTTAAAAGTGGCTCTTTTTCCTACTTTTATTAAATATTATTATTTCTATATATTGTTTTTGCCCTTACTATTTCTCTATAAAATTAAAACTTATTGTATATCTATTGTATATAGTGTCTTATAAAAATATACTAATAATTCATTTCATTAAATTTGGTTGATTTTTTGGGCAAGTTATACTAAATTTACTGATCACCATCTACAATACTTCATTTTATTAACTTTAGATGATTTTATTGGTCAACGTATGCTGAATTTACTGATTGCCATCTACTGTAATTCATTTTATTAGATTTGGTTGCTTTTATTAGTCAATCTATGTAAATTTATTGATCGTTGTCTAAAATAATTTATTTTATCAAATTTAAATGAGTTTATTGGTCAACTTATGCAAAAACGATAGCCATCTATAATGATTTAAGCTCATCCCACTATGAGCTCATACTAAAAGGATTTTGAACATATCCCAGCCATAGGACATATCAAATGTGCAACGAAGCTATCGCTTCACCTTTGCCAGAAAAAGTTATCCGGTGTTGTATTAGTCCCACAAGTACCCATCGCTTCCGAGCACTTTTTGATATATTTACTAAATTAATGGGCGTATACTTGCCCAATACTTACAAAAGTACAATGGGACCTAAGTTGGAGCATCCTCGATTTTTGGAGATGATCATCCAAATCGGTCCAGTATTTTCAGAGTTATGCGCGAACAAACATAGAAAAAAAAAAAAAAACATACATACAGGTCGAATTGATAACCTCCTTCTTTTTCAAAGTCGGTTAAAATGAACCAAATTCATTAATTTTTGATAATGTTTAGTTAATTTATATATAGTTGAATGGGTAATCAATCCTGCTTCCACTCTAGTATGGAGTTTTTTTTAAAAAATCCTGCTTCCACTCTTGGCAGGTTTTGTTCACATGTTCGAAACCTGTACTGGCTATAAAATCTCGATGTGGTATATTTGTCCCAAGGTCAACCCGCCTCGATTACTTTTGAATGGTTAATCAATTGACATCTTGATCCCAATTTGGGAAAAGCAGGTGTTGAGTGCAAGTTAAATTTAAATTTTTAGTTAATACTCGTTTGGAACCTATTTAAGTCTTTCAGCTCCCTCGGAATGTGGAATAAAATGAGCTTGGACATATTGGCATCACAAAAAGAGTTTCTTATAATAACTTTATTTAATTCTAACCTATCGTTACCAAATAAGCAAAAGCCTTCCATTGGGTACCTGTTGTAATAAGATACCTACGTTCAGCAAAGTACCTAAAACCTAATAAAATATTCAAATTAATTTAATAGATATTGAATATCGAGTATCTTTATTATGCTGACCCTCTTATAAATTGAAGAATATATATAATAAATATCAAAATAAATAGAAAAAATTGGAAAATGGTTTGATTGCTGGTTATGTTTTTCTAAGTAGGACATCTAACTTAGTTTCAAAACTTTAGTGGATAATGTTTTATCACACTGCTATGAGTACGCAAAGGTATATCGAAATCAGTTAAGTAGATTCTGAGATTACTGCGGGCGAATATAGATCCCCTTTGAGATTTAGTTATATAGATTAGAATCTATTATTTTTCAAAATAAATCTAAAATGATATTTTTTGAATAAGGTATGGCATCTACAGTCTTGCATGACAATAATAGATAGACCATAGTTTGTAGCCTATGATGCTTTATCATCAAATACTTATCTTTGGAATTACTGCGACAATAGTTGATGAACTAGTTCCGCTTGGTTCTGAGTTGATGTCAAAATCCTTTGAGCTACACGCTGCTGATTTGATACATGTTCCAACGTCTCAATCCTCTCCTTATGTCTTTTTTAATATTTCAAGCGAGGACTTTTATTTAGGAAAACGCGAAGCCGTATCTCACAATACAATTTGCTTTATGGGTTCTAATGATTGTGTGGCAACGGTTGCCAAACCAATTGAGAAGGCTGCGTTTATTGAGGGCTCACCTTATTCACCCTCCACCATAATGCAAATTGTATGGTCTGTCACTCGTCTTAAGAAGTGCTCAATCAAACCAGCTAAATCTAGAACTGGCGATCTACTGGTGCTTAAAAAAGGAACCTCACGTGTCATGTTTAGACCTCTTTATTGGATAATCCATGGGAAACTAGTATCGATGATACTTGACCAAGAACCACTTCAAATCAATTATAATATTACTATTGGCATTCCAATCAGACAAAATGATGGATTTCTAGCTGGTATATTTACAGTTGAATAAACCTATAAACTTTAAGTCTTACTTTACAATTCTAATCTTTATAGAATGTGTTATTTAAAACTACTTGACTTTGGCTTGTCTTCTACTGGTAAACCGGGTGTAGAAAAAGTTATATCTTCAAAATCAATAGTAAAAGACTAACCCAAGATTACTATTAACATAATTTATTATAGTAAACGTAGGTATTTAATTTAAAATAATTTTACTAGCAATAGTCTACATCTTAATATAATTTTTCTAACTAATAACGATAAAGTTAAACAGTATAGAAAATTGACTTAGTAACTCAATTTGAATATCGAAATACAGTTTTTATCAATATAAAACGTTATACTCTGGCAGACTCATAATCTTAAAATATCTGCTTCAGTTCTTAAAAAATAGTGGTTCAATTTAGTAACATTTAATGAGGTAAGATAGCCTTAAGTTGAACTATAAAGATAGATTAGTTTGCTTCGGATTTAAGAATATAAACAAGATCATTACTCTATTTTTTAGTACTAGTGGGTTCAACCCAAGAGGGGGCGTCCACGCGTTCAAGTTCATTACTCTAAAAGGTATAAATTATTAAGCTATATTATCTATATATTAATACGTGAAGAGAAAACTTTGTACCCCTTTTTAAGCATATTGCGCGCACGGAGGAGTGTGAGATTTGGCATAGTTAAAGTTTATATGGAGAAGGAGTGCAGAAAGCTAAAATTTATATACAGTATGTTTTACAAATACATTAAATTAAATAAAATAAAACATTCATACTTTTAGCAAGTTAAGTTTGAGTTGATTTGGTAGTTTGGAAGACGTCACACAAATGATTTTAAATATAGAGAGATGTTTCGGGTAGCAGTTTGGTGTTATCTGATGATTCGATAGGTTTATTTTATTTGGCGAGTGGTTGATGGTTTTTGGTCGATTCGATAGGACAGTTTAGTTTTGGGGGGGTGATTAGAGTTCGGTTAATTCGATAAAAACAGTTAGTTTTGGCTGAGTGGTTGGTGGTTTTTAGTTGATTCCATTGAGCAATTAGATTTGGCCGAGTAGTTATTGTTTATCTAAAGTATAAAATCTAAATTAATCAATTCGAATTATCTGAAATTTTATAGAACCATAGCGAAGCACGACGGGTAATGGATGCTAGTTCATTATACTACTTGAAGTTCAATAGGAGAAAATTATTATAGTTAGATTATTTATTCGAGGTATGCCGACCAGGGGACGGATATTACCGAAAGAAAGTATCGGCACGAAACCTGAGCAGGGTCAACTCCGTCGAAGAGTTTTTCACCTCCGGATCGGGACTCGGATTTTTCTGGTTACGTCATGGGTAAGGTTTCATGTTTTTAGACCTACTAACCGCCAATAGCTTCCTTCGGCTGGCACCCCGATCGATGTGCGAAGGGCGGGAATCGAACCCGCAACCTCCAGGCCGGTAGCTGTACGCCTAACGACCCACCTTCCACCCCCTATTATAGTCATAGATTTTTTTAGTACTAGTATTATAGTCATAGATTAAGTAATGTTTTTTCCTAAATGATAAGTCTAAATAAGTTATGTTTTTAGTACTAGATGGTCCCTAAATAAGTTATTTTCAAAGATAACTATAAAATTTTATTTGGTGACTTACCAAGTTTAGAAAATCTATATTATTACGTCTTTAAACAAAGTTTGTAGTTATATATGATCTGTATATCTAGACATTATATAAATTTTTGTATTTTCACAGTATTATGACTATATAACACTAACTTAACTTGCTATAAAGTCAATTATAACGTTACAGTCTCATATTTTAGAATCAGCTAAGCAAATTAAAAACTATATTACGCACTTTTTATTAGCAATATACACTATATAACTCAAACAAAAATTCTTTACCAAACTATAATTCATTGATTCAATAATTATTTGGTTAAATGATTTATCAATAAACAGCTCATTGGATTTAAGGATTTGAATAAGCTCGCTGGTGCATTTAAGCCTAAACTCCAACATATAGGGGATTGAAACCACTTATAATAAATAAAATAAATAAACAATAAAAACTAGAAAGTTGTAAGTTTTATAGTTTTATTAGTTGCCATGGGGGAAAAGTAAATGAACTTTCTTCATAAGTTGATACTTAGTATTTAAAGTGTCAAGGCTTGAAGTTTGGATTGCTTAGTAAATTCCAAATTAAGAAATATGGGTGGTAGACCTATTGAATTGTTTGAAACTTGCCTTACTTCAGGAAACAGCCGGTGGAGGGTGATGGCAGGCAGTTTAGATCTGTGAGGTAGGGTTTTGATATATTTTACCCAATCATTTGATGGGAAAATTTTTGCACTTGTTTGGACCCCCTCTGACCCTATAAAAGGGCATGTCTCCATGATGTAGGCTATACCAAAATAGAGGTATCCTGGAGAGGAGCCTCAAATGAGTTCTCTAAATTCAGCCAACAATATGGTGCAATCCAACCCCTGAACTCATTTTGTTTGCTCAAAAATTATTAGAAGTGTTACCCTGATTTGAGGGGTTCTACTGGTAATTGACCATGATATTTTGTCCAATTTTTTTCAGCATTTACCTCCAAACCACTCTTTTCTATACATCAGACTTTTAATTGTCCGATATTACCCCCTTTAAGAGTGGTAGGAGGTGAATAAGGTTTCAAGAACAGTCCATGAATTCAGTTAATGGTAAGGCCAGAAGCAAGGGACTTAATGGAATACTCATCCCCTCACTTATATGTGACTACAAATGGTCCTTCCCAGATAGGACCAAGCTTCTCACTTCTAGGAGTGATGTGGTTGTGGTAATACAACACCAAGTCAGATACTTGGAAGGAAGGGAGAGGAGCCTAGAGCTCATTAGCTGATTGGCCTTCTTTAGTGACTGTCTTGGCCAAGCTAGTAATAGCCTCTGCTTGTAGTTGAATGATTGCTGGGCTAATTTTTTCATGGCTTTCTCTGGATCAGTTTTGTCAGTGAAAATATCTTTGAAAAGTAGGGCTGGTACCCCAGGTTCTCATCCATATAACATGCAGAAAGGGGACATTTTGAGGATGCAATGGTAGCTAATCTGGTGAGCCATTATGGCACTGGGTAAATAGAAATTCTAGTGTAGAGGGTCAGAGCTAGCTATTTTGTGGAGTATAGCAACCTGGGTTCCATTAACTTTTTCTATGACACTATTTGTAGATGGGTTATAGGGGGCCAAGAAGAGTTGATGTGTTCCCAAGGAGGTGGCAAGGAGCTTTACAACTCAGGAGGTAAATTTTTTTCCCATTGTCACATAGGAGGACTTGGGGGCACCCGTGATGGATGAAGATATACTGGTGCAAGAAGGTGGCCATGGCTTTAGCAGTCTAAGCGGGGAGAGCAACAGCTTCAACCCATTTGGTGAAATGATCAATTCTGACCAAGATATAGCGATTGCCACCTTTATTCAGAGGGAGAGAACCTACCAAATCCAAACTTATGGTGTGGAAAGGTTGTTGGGGCATTGTAGGTTGATACTGATACTGGGTCTTATAGCTGGATTGCTTATTAAAGATCAGACATGCATCCAGGACTTCAGTTATAGTTTCCATGATGCCTTCCCAGTAATACCGCTCTTTAATCTACTTGTAGGTTTTTTGGACTCCACCATGGCCCATGATAGTTGAGACTCCATTATCACAAGTACTCGCTCAAATGACTAGAGATAGGGAACTAGTTTACTCCTACTTTATTGTATAACTTTTCGCTTTCCACCATGATGTTGCAGGAGTACCATGCTAACATTTTTTGTACAGGTTCATCTTCATCCGCCCATGCATCAGGAGTCATGATGAGGTCATGCAGCCTCTCTGCTACACTATTTTCAAGGTGTAGGATAGGCAGCCAGATCAACCCATCAACATTCATATGGCTTGCCCCAGCTCAATGCTTTAATGGTCATATCATAGTGCTGGAGCTTAAGAGCCCAGCGAGCTAACCGTCTAGTGGGATCTTTCATATTCTGCAATTAACTTCAATGAGGCGTGGTCAGTAATTACTTTAAATAATGTCCCATATATAAAAGGGCGGTAGTATTTGACAGCGAGCAGGAAAGCCATGCACTCCTTATCAGTGACGCTGTAGTTGCGCTCAGCCTTTGAAAGCATTTTTCTAAAGTAGGATATGGGATGATCAACCTATTTTCATCCAACTGGGCCAAGATAGCTCCAACAGCGTAATCAGAAGCATTTGTGACCAACATGAAAGGCTTGCCTTAGTCAGGGTGGCGGGGTATCGGCCTTTATTGCAGCAACTTCTTCAGGGTCTCAAATGCTGTTTTTATTCAGAACCCCAATGGAACGGAGTGTTCTTAGCCAAGAGACTTATAAGGGGATCACTAAGCTGGGCGAATTTGTGGATGAATTGATGGTAGTACCCCATCATGCCCACAAATACCTGTATGTTACAAAGAGTTTTGGGCACAGGCATTTTAGATATCGCTTCAACCTTATCTTTGAGGGGTTGAATCCCATCTTGAGAGATAGCGTGCCTGAGGAAATCCAACTTCTTTTGGTAGAAAGTACATTTTGAGGGCTTCAGCTTGATGTTAGATGCCCGTAACAGTTAAAACACTTCCTTCAGGTGAGAAGTGCTTGTAAAGGTCTTGGAAAGAACCGTGATGTCATCATGATTGACAATCACATAGTTGAGCTTGAGATCCTGAAGAATATGATCTATCACCCACTGAAAAGTGGAAGGTGCATTGCATAGCCCCTGGGTAGCTGAGTGGGTTGGAAAAGGCCTTTGCTACAAATAAGGGCTCACTCCTCCTGATTCTGTGAAAAAGGTCAATCTACCAACACCCATTAGCTAAATCCATAGCAGAAAAAACTTGGTCTCAGAGAGTTGGGCTAATGTGTCATTATTATGAGGGATATGGTAGCTGTCCTTCTTAGTGAGGTTGTTCAGCTTATGGGAGCCCATAAAAACCCAATGACCTCCATTTTCTTCTTTATAAGTAGAAGATGGGATGACCAAGGGCTTCGGGAAGGCACTAGCAACCTAGCGTCAAAACAATTGTTTGAGCTCCATCCACATTTGTAACTCATCAACTTTTGATTTGCGGTAGGGCTTAGATTGAATGGGACAAGCATCCCCAACATCAATAGTGTGAGTCCAACCATTCATGTGCTCATAGTCAGTGTCAGAGGTAGAGAAGGTGTCGCTATAGGACTCCAGTAAGGTATGGACTTTATCCAGCTCAGCTGGGGTTAGTTTATTGGAGATATGAATGAAAGGTAGGGTACATAAAGACTGGTTGACAGGTAATCCCATATTTGCCATAATTCTAATACAGTGAACTTTCTTTATTTCCTCAAGGGGAATCAGCATGCCTCTTCTAACCTCCTAATGCTTTTTTTAGAACCATTTCCTTCTTGGTGAGATTTCCTAGCAGAAGGTTGATAGGATGATGATAGACGGGGTCTAACACGCCTGGAAAAACTCTGAGCTCCAATGAACTAACTCCATCAATGATATTAGGTGCAATAAGAATTTTTGGGGGATTTGTAGGGTAATCATAGTGTCAACCACCCGTTGTTCAACCGTTTTAATTACTACCTCTTCAGAAGCGTAGAAAGGGATACCCTTGAGGGCGTCCACTGATTGAAGCAACATTTTTTTATGCCTTCCTGCCGTGGTGTAGTTTAAAGTTAAGGCAGAAGAGGGGAACTCAACTGTGCAAGAATAATCTTTTTTATTAAGCTCATCAATTGTCAGAATCAAAAGAACCTTATAGTTAAGCAAGGAGAGATAACCCTGCTTCAAGTTAATAACCCCATCATATTTGAGCATGAACTGGGTACCAATGAGTAGATCATAGGTATTGTTGGCCAGGGCCACCGCTGGAGCTGACAATATGAGCTTCCCAAAACGAATGGGCGGAGAAAAGTAGGCTTCAATGTCACAAGTGTTGTTTGACCCACAGTTCCAAACTCTTATGTATAGTTAATGTCAAGGGCCAACTTAATTTTTTTAACTAGTTTGGATGACACAACGTTCACAGGGTACCCAGTGTTGAGGATAGCCCTAACCCGCACTCCATTAACAACAACAACCACTTTTGGTAAAGATTCACTCAAGTTGGGGGAAAGAGCGTGGACCTCCTTCAGCTGTAGAGTAGAAGCAAGGCAATTGGAAGTTTCAGGGAATTTATCCTGGATAAACCGCAGTGATACACATTCTGAGTGGATTGGATCATTGTGGCAAAGAGCTGGTCAGCGTCACTGGCGGAATCAATAACCTCTAGGCCTCTCAACACCTGATAAAGATATTTTCAGTGGGGTATCCTAGCCATATCCACTCTTTCCGGGTTTAATCAGTCAGGTACCTGTACTTCACTTGGGACTTCTAGAACATAATGACCCAAATCTTTAACACTCCCTTCATTACGACATCAGAGGGGTTATCCTTGCATGTGAGGGATCCCATAGGGGGTGAGGTAGATTCAGGGCTTCCCTTATGACTGATAGGTCTGGGGTTGTTCCTCCACCTTATTAACTTTTGGGGGAGGCGTTGGAATTGTCACGGCTCAATTTTTGACCTTCAAAGTATGTGGTTTGTGCTGCCTCATAGAGACAGGGTTTGTACTAGAGTTATATGGATGAGGGGTCAAGAGAGGTAGCGTCATCGAAGTGGATGCTTTAACTATACCAGCTTTGGTCTATCAGTGGCAGTGAGCTTTTGTGAAACAGGTAGTTTAGCTTTTGTGACCTGGTCATTTAATCCATAATTACTAGGGGCAATTAGCACAAGAAAGTGGTTTAGGCTGAAGAGCAGGATTTGGAACCACTTAGGAAGGCCGCTCTTGAGAAAGAGATGGGCAAGGCAAAGGGACGACTGCTTTCACCAACTGAGATGAAGATGAAGGGGAGCATTGCCCCATCACAGCCATTATTTTTGGGCTATCTTCACACGATGGAAGAGCATCTCATCGCTGCATCTCTGAGGAACAGAGTTCCAGAGGGAGATAGCCATTGAAGTAGCTGGAGGGGTTGAAGTAGATGCTCTCCTCATAGCTTTTTGCAAAAATTCAAGTTTATGAAAGTCAGCCACTGCTAGCAGAGCCTCTTTAATATCCTGTACTGTTTGGAAGGTGCGCTTGACTGCAGAGATATGCATTGCTAAATGGGGATGAGACGACAAGCCAGCCATGATCGCAGCAATGGCATCATCTAGAGGTAGCAGTTTGGCAAGCAACAGAGGTTGAGCTTTACTGTAAAAGTGCTCAACAAAAGAGTGGATCAATTCTCTCTCTTGCAGCCTAAGGCATATAAAGGCTTGTTTTTGCCTTTGTAAACTCTGTAGGGAGCCAAATTAATCATTAAGCGCTTGTTTCACCTTTGCCCAGGTGCTAAGAGTGGCCAAAGTGGGAACTGTTATCTCCTGAGCTATACAACTCAAGCAGGGAAGAATATATTTGAGTTTTTGCTGGTCAGTTGCTCCTTTAATCGCAGATTCATACATAAGGAGGAAGGTTGCAATACTGCCCTCACCAAGAATAAAATTTTCCCTGAAAGGGGGTTTGTGAATTGTGCGAGAGGCTCCATAAAGGCCTTGAGAGGGGTGCAGATAAAGCTTTTTAAGTCAGGACAAGGAAAAAGCTAGCTGTAGTTCTAATGAAGTGATCCTAGATTCAGCTGAAATGGGGAGGTTGTGCGGGGTAGTTTCAAGAAATTAATCAGATGCATCCTTCTTATAATATCAGAATTAGGGGTGTCAGTTAGTTGGGCATGATTGCTGTCTAATCGCTTAGTTCAATATTATTTTAATGTTATAATTATTAATTTGAGTTTAGGTTTGGTGGAATCTGCATTTGCCGCTGGAAGTCCAATTTGAGGATCATTGTAAAAATTTTCAGCGGAAAGCCAATGAATCTAATACCATCCATTCAAATATGGTTCTGCTGACTAATTCAGAACACTGGCGACTCATGCCAAGGATGCTCAAAGTTTCATTTATATTTAATAAAGTGTTATTCAATTGACTGGTGACTCATTCCAAGGATGGGTCAAATTAACTTAGAATTTGGTGAACAGATGAGCAGATTGGGAGGGAATCATCACCAGGAATGACTGAGATTTATGAGAAGTGCCAGCTTGGATAGCTAAAGGGTTTAATAGGCAAAGTAACCTATAGTATAAATAGTTGTTTATTCCCTCCAAATAAACATCTCTCTTCACCTATTCTTATTTTAATTGCTAGTAATTTTTCTGCTAGGTTATTATAAAATGGGATGGAGATCCCTGATGTTGGCATGAGGTGACGTGCCTGGAATGGCCAGCACTGCCAGCTCTAATACCACCCCTGAGGAGGAACAGGCGGGAACCTGGCCAACTGGCCACCAACGACAGTGCTAACTGGCCATCAACCCTGCGGGGTGCAGTGTGGGTGTGCCTTAGCCACCCAGTATGGGGGCAGGACTCGCCAGGGCACACCACAGGCCCTAAGGCTAAGGTGAAGTTGTCAGTCTGCTGTTTTTGTGGTTGGATGTGACTCCAAGGGGTCAGTACAACTATGAAGGAAAAACAGCAAAGGGCCAACCAGTCTTCATACTGGTTGTCCTGGCACACTAGCAGAGCCTACGGTCAATTTTGCAACAGGTGGTTTTCCCGCAAAAGGCTCCATTTTTAATAAGTTTTATTTTTGTACAAGATCCTCTGTAGTGAGCACCACTTGTTGGATTTTAGGATTTAAATAAGCTCGCTGGTGCATTTAAGCCTAAACTCCAAAAAATAGGAGATTGAAACCACTTAAAATAAATAAAAAATTAAACACTAAAAACTAGAAAGGTGTAATTTTTATAGTTTTATTAGTTGCCACAAGGGATAAGAAAAAAAACCCTTTTCTTACGTTGATACTTAGTATTTAAAGGGTTGAGGCTTGAAGTTCAGATTGCTTAGTAAATTCAGAATTAGGTAATATGGGTGGTAGACCTATCAGATCGTTTGAAACTCCCCTTACTTCAGGAAAAGCCAACGGAGGGTGATGACAGGTAGTTTAGTTCTGTGAGGTAGGGTTTTGATATATTTTACCCAATCATTTGATAGGAAATTTTTTTCACTTGTTTGGACCCCCTCTGACCCTATAAAAGGGGCCAGTCTCCGCAATGTAGGCTGTACCAGAATAGAGGTGGCCTGGAGAGGAGCCTTCGATGAGCTTCCCAAATTTTGCTAATGCTTTAGTGCAATCCAACCGCCCAAACCTATTTGTTTGCCTGAAAATTATTAGAAGAGTTACCTCAATTTAAGAGGTTCCACCAAAATTGACCAAAGTCTGTTGGCCTATTTTTCAGCATTTACCTTCAAACCACTCTTTTCTATACATTGAATTTGTAATTACCCAACACAGCTTAAAAAAAGCAGAAAGATTTGAATTGCAACTATAATCTATATTTCATGAAAAATGCTAATAAAACTATTACTAACCTGCCATCTGAACGCATATACACCCAAAATACATTACAAAAGGCCTGAGGTATAGCTGACCACAGTACTTTATATTATTAGAGATGAGAAGAACTTGGGGCAGACGATTTACAGTGAGAGATATCAATACCCCAAAAGGAGCCAAGTGGTAGTGGCAGCTGTGGCAGAAGATCCAGGAGAGGCAGACTCCACAGGCACAGACTGCACTATGGGAGAATATCATGCGGCAGAGGGAGGGGATCTTGTGGGATGACCTCAGAACTTTAAAATTGGGATAGAAGTACCATTAGAGCAAATTAAGATTGCAATGCTTCAAAGAACCAATGATAGGAGACAAGCCTAGGTGGTGTCCATACTGATACCTCCACTCAAGCAAGGAGGAAGAGCATGGTGATGATCACCACTATGTCCCAGTCATTGTGAAGACTAGTGAACATGATTACTGAAAAGTATCACAGTTTACTTACAAGTTTTTAACATTTCTTGTTTTTTGATGTGGTTTTTTATTAAAAAAATAAAATATTTGACTGATAGCAGAGCCTGTAGGGGATTGCTGTCTTAAAAGACATATTTATGGGAATAAAGGTATGTTTTAAGGTCAGAAAATCCCTTATAGCACAATTATGGAAAAATGACACTATAACTTCTTGATACCAATTTGGATCTAGCCTGACAGGTAAAATCACTATTAAAAATTTTATAAATTTATTTTTGTATAAATCCTGCCTTGCAGGATGGTGATGTGCTCAGAGGGATGATGGGTTGTACCTATGAACAGGGAAGGTAGGACCAATCTCATTTTAAATTTAATGAGTTTGGCATGCCTAAACCTACTAAGGATAGGCTCTTCTTCTCTGATGACAAGTTAGAGAGTTGGGAGGGGGTGTCATAGTTTAATGGCATGATTGAGGGAGCCAATCACAAGATTAAGTTGGTCATCAGGAGGCCAAATAGGTAAGTTGGCAGGCCTCCTGCCCTCAAACATACCATGGACCAATGCTGGATTCAGGCGAGATATGCTCAGGTTGGTCCTGGGGATGTTCATGATGTTAAGCCCTGCGTTACAACAAGAGTTTTAAAACGCACTAGCTATATAACAAATAACAACAGTTAAATCAGTTAATTGGTGAACAGGGTTTCAAAAACTGTTCAATTTTCAATATTGCAATTTTGGGTCAACTTTATCTGCATAAAATCTTGAGTTTGGTCAATCTCGAGCTACAGTACCCTGTCTGATGGTAGGGTGTGCCTATTGGGTTTATTAGGCTTAGCACCATTTTCCCCAATTGACAATTCACCCTCATTGTTTAAATATAGTTCCATGAGATCAACTTTCCTCGTTGATCAACTTCCTAATAAAATCCCCCATTAACTTTACATTTTTAATATGGTTTCTTAGGCAAACCTGTGCATGGCCCTTACTAAGAGAGGTCTCTAACAGCGTTAGTCAGTTTATTTTAATAAAATTTTTACCTGTATCTTGTGCACCGCTGAGCTGCCCTGGTCCCCTCCAGATCAAAGCACCCAAGAACTCCTGCACAGATCTCCACTTGGATATGGACTCCACTTTAGGGTCCAACCAAGTTTTGTTATTTATTTTCTATCTACTACTCTATACCGCGTTGTCCATCCTTGCTCTGGGTCCCTTTTGCTCTGGCATCCTCCGCAGTGCCTTGTTTACCATCTTGCTAATGACTAGTTCCCTGGCAGTGTGGCGGTGCATCCTGCACCACCTCTCTGGGAATGGGAGAGTTACAGACACTCTCCTTACAGGGGGTTCCAAACTTATGTTCATTTCAAAAAATTAAATTGAATTCAAATTAACTTACACCCTTAGGTGGAACTTGAACTTTATTCTAGCATATTCTGATATTAGAGGGCTACAACCTATCTGCTGAAAGTGACCTCTGACTGCCATCACTTCCTTACACAGCCTTTTGGATCCTCTCCACCAAAACCTTGGGGTGGGAATGATGGGCAAGAAAAACCTTCAGGGGATATGATGTAACTCACTGCTCATCCACAATATTTTTAATTGCACTTGTTGGTGAGGGGAAGCAGCCTTTTTTGCCCCTTCTTAATCTGTAGGGAAACTTTCCCTGTTTAGGTACAGGGATTTCTCCCAGAACTTACATTATGTCTATTCTGGCTGTTCTACTAATAGATTGCTATATATTGAGCAGTTAGTTTAGGGTAGTACTATAATTTATAATGGAGGTATATTTTTCTGTTTGGTTATTGTATAGCTAATCAGATAACTATTTTTACTTAATTTAGATATTTAATTTGTCAATTGTGTCAATTGAATACTTTTAGTAATACACTTAAGTCATGATAATCTATATGCATTTCTAGTAGAATTTACCTTACTAACTTTTGCTAATCTTAGTCTTTTATAAATAGTAAAATAAAAATGGCCTTTAAATTTTTTAATAGCTTCATAAAGTAATTAGTAGTGAATCATTAAGATTTTTACTTTATCAGCTATTAGATTGATGCAAAAAGCAACTTCCAGTAAGAAATTTAAAAATTGTTTAGCTTATCTTACTTATAAAAATATATTGATTTATACTTTAAAAATAATTGAAATGATACAAAAAATATCTGATGGGTTCTAGATATATGACTAGTCTTTGTGTATACAACAACAAAAAATACTAGCAATTAAATGAGTACAAACAACCTTAATAACAAAAAACAAGCCCAAACTTTTAAAGAATAGAAATTAGAAACATTTTAGCTTAAGGGTGTTTAGCCTGGCAGGTAAACTCCTTCCACCCTATTTCAGGTTTTGAATTTGAAACCTGTACTGGCTAGAAAAATTCTTGGTATGTATATTTGCCTTAAGGTCAACCTACCTCGCTTATTTTTTAAAAACATTCTAGCTTTTAAACCCTTGAAAGTTCACTGATATAATATAACTCATCAACTATGTATCCAAGGTTATAGTATATGCTATTATTGATATATCAGCTTAGAAATCTAGTTTCCTCTAGCAGGTACTATAGTCTAAAGTGGAAGAATTATAAAATTTATATCTAGATTTAGTTTTCACTTATACTATATATAATGAATCAGAGTTTCCATATGTATAATGTCCAAAAACTTTATTCAATTATATTAAATAAAGTTGTCAATTATACCTTTCTTTCCACTCAACATCACTTTCAAGTGATTCTGAGAAAAGACAGTTAACTTTCCACCGCCACCAAACCAATTTTTCCATTTCATGCCCTTGGATCCACCACCTGCTGCCCCAGTGTGGGGCAGCAGTGCTCCACCTAACAATGTTTACCGCCTGGCAGGAAAATGTGTGTGGACTGGTTCATATAGCACGCCAAATGCAACTGGCCAATTTGTTCCTTCAAGGGACTTAGTACCACACCTCGCACAAGTCCACCCAACCCACCCCCACCCCCTAGCCCTACCTCAATCCAAAATTCACTTTTGCCTCCATGTTGAGTACAAACATATCTTCTCATATGCAGAAAAAGCAATAATTGAGCTGGCAATGGCCACCTTTGCACAAGCAGGATTTATAAACTTCCGCCCTTACAAGGGCTATTTCAATATTGGATTCCACACTGAAGAAAATGTGGAAACTGCAGCAGCAACGCCCTTAATTTATAAAAAACACACCAATTACCACAACTGTCACGCCTCACCAAAGATACCACACTCATGGTGACCTTTGCAAACATCCCCTCACACCTTCCCCCTCAAACAATCTATGAGGAGTTGATGTTTGGGCTACCCACTTATGGCACAGACCCCATCCTCCAATTTATCATCCCAAGTGGTGCTGGCAGCCTAGTGGTACCTTAGGAAATGGCCACCATTACCCCCTACCAGCTAAACATGGCCCAGCACATCCCACTGTGTGCCTATGTCCCATCCACACCTGACCATTTCTTTTAGGCCCACACCAATAACAGTTGCACAATTTGCCCCTTCTGCTATGAAAAGGACCATATGAAAAAAGCATGTCAGTATGATTCACACCCTGTGAACACGGCCAACTCCACCCATGAGGCCACACCAACAGCGTTTGAGTGAGGATTTTGGCTGCCACCACCCACCCAGGCCATGCGCTTGAATCAGAAGCAAAATCTAGCAACTCAAACCCAGGCCGGCTAATTCACACCCATGCCAACCAATTGATTGCAGGCTTGGACCAATGTTCAATCCAAAAAATCATCCAATTCAAAACTTACCCAACCACAGCCAACTATCACCAAATCAATCCAAGTCAATCAAAATCCCTAAGATTTATTGGATAAAGTCACCAAATATGGTGAAATTGTCCCACCTCCAGCTCAATTTGATTTAGATCCTTATCTAAATTCAGACTTTGATGCCCCACTCCTGCTCAACCAATTTGTCCCCAAACACGATGATATCCCATACCAAAGCAACCACCAGATTGCCAAGGCCATAGTGGCCTCGCCCAAAAGTAGCCATCTTCATGAAGCCATGGCAAAGTATGTCACTGAATTTAAACAAGGGTTTCATGTTACCATGTTCCCACCAATTTCCCTGTAGTTGCAAAAGAGGAATTCAAACCTCTAGCTGAAACTGCTGCTAACGCTATCAAACATGTCACTGAATTGGCATATTTTTCCCCATCCACATGTGTAACCAGAGCCAAAATTGCAAAATTTTCTCACCTTCCCAATGCCCATATCCAAGCTAAACACCACATGGCTGAATTCATAAAGGCTATTATTCAAGCCCAAATTCTCAGGTTCAACAAATATCTGCTCTGCCTCAACCCTCATCCTGCATACGCCTCAACCACTGCTATCAGCATTGGTCCACCTCTTCAATGGTGAAGTCAAAATTGATTCTGAAATCAATAATCCGCCTGATCCTCCCTCCCCATCTGCCATGGTGGGATAAGCAGCTTGCCGCTGTGCCACCTGGTAGATTATTTTCTCGTTTTCTTTTTTGTGTGTCTCACTGCCCGTTTCAGGCATTTGATTCATATTTGGTTTGTTTAGTTGGAGTTTCCATTTTGGTGTTGTCCATCCCCTGGTTGGCTTACCTCAAATAAATATAAATTTAAAACTGTCAATTATAGGGAGGGCTCCACAGTGGTAGAGTATAAAACCAATGACCACTGCCTCCAGGTTTGAAACAGTAGATGAACTTTGGGTATGGGACAATTAGACTATGTTGGCGTTGCACACCATTGTCCTGAATTTAAATATTGAATAGCAAGGCAGTCCATGGAGTTCATGGCCTATCAGAACGCCATGCATGGAGGTTTACCAGGACCTATTCTAATTTCTCATCTATTAAATCTCCCCATTATTTGGTGCGTATTATCCTTCATGTTGACTCACATCAAATAAATAAAAGATATATAAATAAAGTTATCAATTATACTTATAGGTCATATATAATTAGTTTTTAATTCATATATCTACTTAATAAAACACATCCACTGACTGAATGACGTACTGAAGACTGACATCTAAAACCTTTGAGTTTGATATGTTTAATAAATCTAGGTGAGTTGGTGAGAATTGGCGAATATTATCAAATCTGAACTATTAAGTATGATAGGTTCAATCTATTTTGGGAAATGGGAGAAAATTGCAAATATTGACTAATAATTCATAAAATTGCTCACCTGAAACTAATTGAGTCTGATAGGTTCAATCTATTTGGGCGAGTAGGTAAGAATTCATGAATAATATCAAATAATTTACCAAATTGCTCACCCAAAACTAAACATAAATCAGTATTAAAGTTTTAATTTGATTAAGTAAAGTTAGAGTAATCAGCTTACCATCCACGAGGGCAACAGCAAAGCTGTTGGTCTGAGTGGCTTGAGATTAGCGCTGGCACAGCCTATAGGCTGTCAGTGTGAGCTTATCATCATCTGATGAATTTTAACTCCCATAGAAAAGCACAGGTATCTGTATGTTTTGTTTGTATACCTTTAAATTTTTGCCTAATTTGGTTCCTTTAAACAATAAATAATTTTGGCAAGCTAAATAGAAGTTGATTTAGTAGTTTGGAAGACTATTTACTTACACAATGCTTTTAAATATAGAGAGATGTTTTGGGTAGCAGTTTGGTGTTATTTGATTAATCAATATGTTTATTTTTGTTTGGCCAAGTGGTTGATGTATTTCGGTCAAAATGATTGGACACAGTTTAGTTTTAAGGGATGATTTGTTATTAGTCTTTTTCAAGTTCAGTTAGGTTTACCTGAGTGGTTGGTGTTTTTATTTATTTATTTTTGCACTTAGGTTTGGCTGAGTAGACATCGTTTATCTAAAATATAAAATCTAAATAATAAATTTGAATATCTGAAATACTATAGACACTGTAGTGAAGCATGGGTAATGAATGCTAGTCTTTTAATATTCTTGAATACATAAATTTTTATCTTACAGAAAAATATATATAGGATAATTATAATCTTTTAAGAATCAGTCTATGTTAAAAAGTTAGAGACAGTATTTTACCTTATGGCACACCTGCATCAAGTGTACTATATTTTATAATTTGATTTAAATCTATACTTTTTAAAGCATTCTTTGATGGTTACCTATACTATTAATAACATTGAAATTTAAAAATAATTGTCAATATGCTGATTAGACTTAAGCAACCAAAAGAAAATAACTTAAACAAAGATAAAAAGTTTTTTTCCCACTAGTTATCCCTTTTGAGCAAAGTTTAGAAAAAGTTTATTTAATAACTACCAACTGGCCACGTCCAATTTACATTGATGTTTTTGGATCAGCCGCCTGCTGCCCCAGTGTGGGGCAGCAGGGATCCGCCATCTAGCATTTTCCACCCAGCGGGCAGATGCGTTTGGATGGTCTCAAATATTCTGCCACACTCCTATGGCTGATTTATCCATCCATAGGACTTAGTGCTTCACCTTGAACGCATCCACCTGACCCATCCCATCCTTTCACCCTCCCTAGATCCACCATTTGATTTTACCCCCTTGTAGACTACTGCCATTTATTTTCATATGCCAAAATTGCAATAAATGCTCTTGCCACCACTGCCTTTGCACTGACTGGCTTTGTTGATTTCTTCCCTTTTAAGGGTTATTTTGATATCAGCTCCCAAAATAGAGAAGGGCGCTGCAGTGGCAGCGTTGACTCCTTATATTCATTAAAATATTCCCATTCTAAATATTCGTACTCATCTCACTGCTGACATCACACTGGTGGTGTTATTTGAAAACCTCTCTTCCCATCTTTCACCCCAAATTTTGAATGAAGAAAGATGTCAGGTCTTTTAGCTTATGACACTCAACCCAACCTCATCTTCATTATTCCATCTGGCGCAGAGCGCCTTGTTGCCCCTTGCACCATTGCCACAATCGCTCCACATTACTCTGCCATTGTCCAACAAATCCCCTTTCATGCTCACATCACTGTGGTGTTGGAGCATTTTTTGGGCTTACATCACTAACAGTCAACAGGTTTGTCCCCTCTGTTTTGAGTCAGACCACTCTAAAAAGTCCTGTACCTATGACACTACAATGGTTGTTTTTTCTGATCCTTTGCCAGCGGCTCCTGAATGGGATAATTTTTTGCCACCTCTGACCCAACAAACTAACTCGCTGGGCCAGTGAGGGAAATTTCTTCCACCAAACTTCTAGCTACACTCACCACCCTGAATTCAACCCTTCTAATTGGAATCAGGATTGGACCACTGTTTGTACCTAGAAACTACCCATTCACCTTCTAACACCAACCCTAATTCTGCTTCCACCATTCAAGTGAACCAAAATCCTTGAGCCCTATCAGATGAGGTTGAAAAATCAGATGCAATTGTTATTTATGAGGCAGATGAATCATGTGATAATGCCCCTGAAGGCTACGACTTGGCTGAATTTCTTAATTATGATTTTGACAAACCTATAACCCTGATGTTATTCCTCTAAACACAATGCCATCCCCTTCCAAATTGACCATTAGCTTACCTTAGCAGCGATGGCCTCGCCACATTGTCACCACCTCCACAAAGCAGTGACAAAATTTGTTAATGAACTCAATAATGGGCTGACCATACTTAACTTCCCCCTTAATTTTACTGAAGAAGCGCGGGCCAAAATTACCAAATTGGTGTATAGCTGCCATTGACGCTACCTTTCATGTTGCTAAACTAGCAACATTCACTCCTAAGACTGTAATCTACCAGCAAAATATTGAAGCTCTTCCTTACTTCCTGATGCCCGCCTTCAAGCTGAACACCATGTTGTAGAATTATTAGAGGCTATCCTCCAGGATGGTATTGTGGATATCAATACCTTTGTCACACACATTGACCCACACCATGTTGACACCCAACGCCCTTTCTCTCAGCTTTAGTCTGCCTCTACAACTCTATTGCAACTGCCAAAGATGATGTGCTTGCAGATGAGCTGCCTGGCCCTTCCACTCCCTCTGCCATGGTGGGCTAGCTGTCCTATGCTCCTTACCTGGTTGGAGGATTTTGTTTTGTTTTGTTATTCCATTTTGTTATTCCTTTATTCTGTGTTTGTTCTTTTTTAGTACTAGATGGTCTACTTTTGTGTTTGCTCTTTGAGAATCAGTAATGTCCATATTGGTTGGCATACATCAAATAAAATTAAAGATCAAAATTAAAAATTAAAATAAAATTTAAAATTTAAAACTTAAACTAAACAAAGATAAGAAATGGTAAAATATGTAAGTGATAAATATATTTTCTGTTAGTCTAATTTATTGTCTATAAGCCTATAATCTAAGGCAATTTTTTTAAGAGACTTTCTAGATATACATAAGAATTTTTGTTTTCATATGAATTTTTCACATCTCAGAGTAATCAATATTATTAAAGTTTTATAGTCTTAATTATATTTCATGAGGCATAGCCATGAATCACAGAAATTAAAGCTTAGATCTCCAAGACTCATCTTAATAAATAAAATATTGTATGTAGATAATAGACACATTATCTCATGAATAAATGAACTAAAAATAATTAAACTTACCAAACTCTTTAATATACTGGGAATGGGCATAGTTATTTTTTAAAAACAGTTATGATGATTTTAATATAAGTTATATATAAGATTTAAAAAAGCATAAGATTCTAATGGTAACTGTATATCGTTTTGCTGAGCATTTTGTTATTATTCTTTTAATTTGATAATAATATGAGTTTTAATAAAGTTGTTAGTTTATCTGTTTTATAAGTTTAACAATAGGTTTGACTGAGTGGTGGTTGGTGGTTTTAGGTTGATTTAATGGCTCAATGGTTTCAGGAAAGTGGTTGATGATATAATTAATTCAATTAACCAATTAGTTTTGCTGAGTGTTTATGGTTTTATAAGGATCCAATAATTATATTCCTTCTTAAACTTAATGATGGCTATTTATTAAAATAAAAACTTTTCAATTAAGATCATCTGTTTAATTTTGAATTCCATAAGAAAAGCTAGAAAATGAGATAATATTAAACAAAAATGCAAAAAATCTCTTTAAAAACTATTGTATATGTATGTATATAAGGGACTTATTTTCTTGTAAACAAAAGAAACAAAAATCAACTCACTTGGCACAAAAACACAATAGTTTTGGGAATGGTAATAGGATATTTAAACAAAACAAATAAAATTAAAAATTATTGTCATATAATAGATTAAAAAAATAAGTAAGATTAATGTGGTAATTATATATTGTTTTGGCTGATTTTATTGGTATTATTAATATTGTTTGATATGTTCTAAGGTTTGATAATTGATTGGAGGTTTTTTATTTTTTAGGACAATAGTTGGTTCTGGCTGAGTGGTTAAGAAATTTTTGATGGATTTGATAGTTGGATTATTTTTGCTACCTGGTTGGCTATTTGATATTTGATAGGTTTAATTGATTAAGGCCATGGGGTGATGGTTGGATAATTCATTATGTTAATAGTTTATGAGTTTATAGTTGGCCATCTACCAATTTAGCAACTAAAGCAGTTGGTCAGATTCATCTATTAATTTATAGACCCAAGCAAAGCTGGGTTACTTGAGTAGTAGGTTACAAAGCTAATGGTTAAATTTTTATAATAACGAGTTAAACCAGGAAACAGATAGAAGTACTAAGTTACAGATTTAATAAAATATCATATAATGTAAGTTTTTTTCAAGTAAAGATTACATAAGCCCTAAAGAAACAAGAATAGTAAATAAAAACACTTATTAGATATATTGTAGATAATGCTTATATGGGTCAGAACTTAAAAAGAACATATGGACTTCTAAAAAATCATGTAAAAATACTATAAAACCATTAGCTAATTTTTTACAAAAGATAGTTAAATTTAGTCTTGCCATTCCTTATCTTTAGTTTATACTAATCGTGACAAATTGTTAAGAGTTGGCTACAGAACATCATTGTAATAAACAGAAAATATAAATAAGTGCACCCAGAAACCTTTGATGGTTCTAACTATAAGGTAATAGTTCATATTGCTTTATCTGAGGCTGTTACAAAAATAGTGGATGGTGCCCCAGTGGTATAATATAAACTTAATGAACACTGCCTCCCAATTTGAACCTGGTAAATGAACTTTGGGTAGTGAATGATCTATTTCTGTGTTGGCATTATGCACTAATTCCCCAAAATGAGATACTGAATAGTAAAGTGGCCATAAAGTTCCTGGCCTATCAGAACTCTATGCATAGAGTTTACTGGGCTTTATTATCCTTTACCATTGATTTAAAATTTACCATTTCCCCATTAATCAGGATGGTAGCATCCCCCAGGTCAGACCGCCTCAATTAAATACAAGGCCGATAAAAAATATATATCTAACTGGGTTTACTTACCCATATGTGGATGCAACACCTCTGCAAAGCTGCTTTCATCAGAGACTAATATGAATTCTGATGCTAAAATACCTTGTCCAGAAGAGTTGTTGCAAATTGGCCCAACCAACCATATGAATGGAAAAATTATTTATTTGATTGATATTTAGAAAAATTTTAGATTGAGGCTTTGATTAACATTGCCTTTCTGAAGGTGTAATTGTCAGTATTTGCCAGTTAAAAGGGAAGCCTCAACTTCAGGATTCCAGATCATCTATTACTTTAAAACTCACATAATTATTTATGTTATAGTTTACTTATTTATGCTTTTTCAGGCCAAAGGCCTAAAACGACTATTCCTTTCAAATTGTTAATCTGCCATATGATGCTGTGTTTGGCTAGCGGCCCAAAAATTATTATTAGCTTCAAGTTTATCTAGCACCAACCAATCCCCACTTACCACATTAAACCTTAAAATGAAATACTTGAAAAAATTGCCTTGACAACTCCATTACGATCAGCTTAGGCAATTTCTCCTATTTTTTAGGGTGATTATGCGCCAAGAGAAAACTGGCCTCTGATTCAGCTGCTTTAGCAGCTGCAACAGTAGGCACAGACTACCCAGCTGTGCACCATCAGAATCATATAGAAGATTTAGGAGTTCTTATCATTGGGATGTCGAAATTTCCAACAGTTAGAATTTTACAAACACCTAAGGGTTCCTCTCTAAGTGAGGTCATTAAGTATGCTTCTTGGATTAGATATACTTTTGAAAGAGCCAAACCGTGGATTTTAGTATAAATTTGGACAAAAATAAAGCAACAGGAACTTTTAGGGATATGATTCTTTATTGGCAATAGATAATTAATAAACCAACAACCTTCATAAGATAGGATGTTGAGTTTGAGCTTAGATGGTGGGATGGGAGGCTACTAAACTAAATTATGATAGTAGGGGATGAATTCCAATTTCAAATTTATAAATTAAATGGTTTGACTCTAAATTTCGCCTTACAATATCAGCTGATAGTTCCAATCTATTCTTATGCCATTTTTCTTATTTTTTATGTAAAAATTCAAGTTTTTGAGTTTGGAATGAAGGGTTGGGTTAACTTCCATTTTTGGCCATTCCATTTTAAATTTTTGCTTGGTTTTGGCTAATTAGTAATTATCCCCACTCAGGTTAAATTCTTGTTAAGTCCCTTGTTTGGGACTGACAATATTAATCATGGTGGCGAGCTTCTGGTGATTTCTAAAGTCCACACAAAGTTGTTTGATTTTTAGATATAAAATGAAGATTTTGACGCCTGAATGGGTTTGGGATAAGGGTGGGATGGGGAAAAGGTATCATGCAAACATGGAGTGGTGGCCACAACCAATCTTACATCCAGGAGTGACCTAGATCAGAGATTTGGTTGAGGAGCTAGGCCTTAGGGGTTAGGCCCATTTTTTGACCTTAAAGGGGTGCATACCCATGCTAGCTCAAAACTGGAGACAAGGGTCTTATATTACCCTTTCCTAGAAGGGAAGGGTCTACTCCCCTTCAGGGCCTTGGTAAAGGCGTAGTTCATGTATGGGGTGGGAAGTTTGATGGCTGACAGGGCATACTTTTGGGGAAGGGAAGGTGATGGTGCCTTGAGGTTGGCCTTGTGAAAGTCAGAAAATAACTCTTGACAATTTTTGCAATCCTTATATAGAACCCAACTATTTTCATATGAGGGAAACCCTTTCCATGACACCAAGTACTTCAATCTTTTATTTAACCGAGGCAAGCTGACCAGGAGACAGGCATTACTGAAAGAAAGAAATGACATGAAACTGAACAGGGTCAACTCTGTCAAAGAAAGTTTTTCCACCTCTGGATTGGGACTCAAATTTTTTTGTTTACATCATGGGTAAGGTTTTCGTGTTATTAGACCTACTAACCGCCAATAGCTTCCTTTGGCTGGCACCCTGATTGATGTGTGAAGGGCAGGAATCAAACCCACAACCTTCAAGTTTGTAGCCGTACGCCCTACTGACTCGCCTTTCACCCCCAAGTACTTCAATCTTCATATAACTCTTTGAGAGTTTAGGATTTGCTCCACTTCAAACTCTGGTACACCCTTTATCATAATGGGCTCTACCTCCACAGGCTTCTGTACTTTTAATGTGGATAAAAAGGAGGCATAAAAAGAGTTGTGGTTTTTAAGTGGGAGGGCAGTTTCACATGGAAGGATTCATTGTTCAGCAAATGGGAGATAGGGAAGGGGCCTGCCTGTTTACAGGCTAACTTAAGGCAGGGCAATTTGAGGTGCAAATCCTTAGTGTCAACCATAACCAAATCCCCTACTTGAAAGTTTGGGGCTGCCTGGCGTTTTTTGTCCGCAAATTGTTTGGCGTCATTAGTTGATTTGGTTAACTGCTGTTGGACATGGTGGTGCACCTTCTGAATGTGTTTAACAAAACTGTCTGCAGCTGGGATATTGCTGCAGCTTTTTGGCCCAATGGTGAAGGCAGGATTGTACCCCAAGTTAGCATACATTGGTAATACTCCTGTGGAGGCGTGCAAGAAATTATTGTAAGAAAACTGAGCCAAAGGGAGATCTGTTGCCCATGTGTTCTGGGAGCTGATAACATAGAACCAAAGATACTGCTCTATGAACTGATTAGTTCTTTCAGTTTGACCATCTGATTGAGGTTAGTACGCTGAGAATATGCAGGGATTGATTTTTAGCATGTCACACAAAGCCTCCCAAAATTTTGAGGTGAACTGCGGCCCTCTAACTCTGATTATCTCCTTAATTAAACCAAACAAAGAAAACACATGAGGCACAAACAGACTCACCATCTCATCTATAGAGATAGTTGTCAGGCAGGGGATGAATATGGCATATTTTGTGAAGCTATCCACCACCATGACCGCATCATACCTCTGGGACTCTGGCAAACCCACAATAAAGTCCACCAAAATTGAGGTCCATGGCCCTTCCGTTTGCTGGAGGGGGTGGAGGAGCCAATTTTCGCCATATTAAATATATTTGGAGTGGGCACACGTTATACAGCCTTAGAATACACGCAGGGACTTCCTTTGTAAGGTCATTTCAATTATAACCACGCTTTATTAAGTTAGTGCAATTCTTCACGCCTGGGTTTCCCATGGTAGGGGAATCATTATTTTCCCTTATGACGTGGGAACGTATGGCATCAGGCAACCATACTTTGTCATGGAAAATAATTACCCTATCCTTTTGGGAATACCATCCAGATGGGGCCTTGCAATCACCACCCTTAGACATAAGGTCGAGACCTTTACTATCAGCTGCTTGAAAAGCCAACACATTATCCAAGAGAGAACCCTCTTCTGTAGAGATTTTGAGTGGGAGTGTCTGGTTCTATTCAAGATAATGGGTCCAGAGTGGGGGAGGTGCTTTTGATTTTGGCAACTTGGGGTTTGGGTTTGGATTTGGGTTTGTGTTTAGGCGGCGGAATGAAAAGAGCTACTGTGGCAAAGGCTTTGAAGAAGGTGTTATGATCTGCTCAGGTAGGATTACTGTGACTAGCTCTGAGTCGCCAATAGACACATGTCCCATTTACTGGTTGTGACTAAGGATGTCTGGAAAAATATGTGTGGATTCTTTAACAAAATCGTATCTGAAATCAAACTCAAGAGGTCCCAATGAGTTCTCATTTGTCTGTGGGCCAGCTTCTGTGGCTTGCGATAGAAAATCATTGATTTGTGGTCAGTGCGCACCACTGCTGTATGCTTTGCCTCTTTTAAGATATACCGCCAATTCATCAGGGACCAGGCAACAGCCTCCAACTCTTTATTATATATGGCCCAGGCACGCTCAGTCACACTAAACTTTCTTGATAAGTAAGCCACATGGTATTCTTTCTTTAATATTTTTGTAACAAGATGGCACCAACTGCAGTAACTGAGGCGTTGCATGCCACAATAAAAGGCTTTTCCTCATCAGCATGACGCAAAACAGCAGTAGAAGTTAAGATGTCTTTTATTGCGTTAAAAGCCTTTTGACAGTATGGGGTTCAAACAAAAGGGGTATACTTACCAGTAAGGGGGTGTAATGGGATGCAAGATCGGATATGGCTGGTGAAAACCAAAAAAGGTGACAGACCCTAAAAAGCTACGAAGCTGCTTTGGGGTCACAGGGGTAGCCAAGAGCGAATAACATCTAGCTTTGAAGAGGCAATAGATTGGCCGTCTTATAAAACTAGATTCCCCAGGAACTGCACCACTTCCTTGAAAAATTCCCATTTGGAGGGCTTCACCACCAATCCAGCCCTATGTAGGGCTTCCACCACAGCCACCAAATCCTTATCATGCTGTTCAGCGTTAGGAGAGTATATTAAAATACCATTAATGTATGCTGTTGCTCAGTAAAACCTGAAATAACCTAAAACTGTCAATAAAGCGTTGGAACACTGCAGGCGTTTTTTAGATCAAAAGGAATAACTTTTAATTGATAACTTTCATACTGGGTCTGAATAGCAGTAAGCCATTCCTAGCCAGACTTTACCCAAACTTGATGGAATGCATTCACCAGGTCAAGTTAAGAGAATACTTTGACTTGAAAATGGCTTGGGAAATGGCCGCCTCTAAGGGAAGGGGATATGGATAAAAACTGTAATGTTATTCTGGTGGCCATAATCCACACAGGGACTTAGAGTGTCATCAGGTTTTTGTGCAAAAACTACTGGGAAGACACGGGGATGTTTTATTAATTATTCACCTTTTAGCTACCGTGTCATCAATCCAAACTTTGAGAGCTTGATCCTCCTGTGCCATGTATGGGTATAAAAGGCAGTTGATTGTAATGAGATCTACGGCCAACTGGAAGGTCAGATCAAACTCTGAATGCATAAGAAGGTGGTTGGCATGTTCAACCTAAAACACCAACTTATAAAAGTTCCAGGATTTGCGGCATAATGGGAAGGTCAGGTACTGCATCTGAGGCGGAGTATTCTACTGATGCCATCGCATTACCTGTGACCAAATTGGGTAGTAATAGGATTCTCCACAAGTAAGTATGGGTGGTGAACGACAGCATGTTCTGTTCTAGATCAATTCTCACAGATAGGCAGCGCCACCAACTAACTCCAGGATCACTGGACACAGCAAATCTTTTATAGCTGTAAAGTGAGCCACAAACTCGTGTTCATGTTTATAAATTGAGAGGCATGCAGAGCGGCAGTGTGATAATAGGTATTCTGTAAGCACTCAAGACAGAGGCCCCAGTAAAAACTGGAATCCAAAAACTTCACTACCTTCAGGTCAATGAAGCTTCCAGGTGCACCGGTGTCCACCAAGGCATTTAATGTGGCTTTCCACTGACCCACAGTAATATATATAAGGAACTTAAAGTAAGTACAATCAATACTGTCCAACTTATTTAAGGACCACACATGATTATCTGGTTGTTAAACCACAGTAGTAGTTGGTATTGCTCAGATTGAGGATAAAAATGAGTGGGCATAGCTTCTGCCCACGCATATGATAGATGATCCACTTTAGGGTTAAAGTGATTAGCAAAATGCTGCACCACAGACAGATCCTCATAAATTTTATTCTTCTAACGCTCCGCTTCAATCGGTCAACCAGGGAGCTATGATAAGGAGATATAGCTGGTGCTTTGGGATCTACATTGATAGCCGCCTTACCCAATGGTATTTTGGTGATATCATATTTCTTCACATGGCTCATCTTCATATTCATCTTACCCCTCTTCCACCTCATATACTCTCACTTCTGCCTCCTCCCTCTCCTTTATCTGTTGGTATAAATGACTTAAAAATTCAACATCATAGGAAGGAAATCAAATAGGATTACACCTAGGAGAACCAACTGGTTAGGGCCTCTAAAGTAAGAGAAAAGCGAAAGGAGCCCCTGTGAGTGGTACACCCTTTATGGGCTTTGTTCATTGAGCATATAAATAGGTGAACATGAGGAAAAAAATTTGATATGCAGCTTTTATCATGGATTCCGATGTCTCACGTGGCATGGAAGTTTTAATTAAGCTAATCAACCTTGAATGGCCAATCATCTGTCCCCAGACCAACAAGGCTTGGAAACACAACGTAACCAGGAAAATTGTTAGGTTGGGTTACTTTGTTAGGATGGCTACGTGCCAAGAGAAAACTGGCCTATGAATGACGCTGCTTTAGCAGCCACAACAGTAAACACAGACTACTCAGCTGCACACCATTAAAATTATGGGAAGAAGATTGTGGAGGAGTTCTTTTTATTTAGCCAAGGTAAGCCAACCAGAGGATGGGCATTACCAAACTAAAAACTAAAACTAAAACTAACGTAACTAATTGATTCAAACAAAACACCCAAATGAGCGGATTGAATGAAACATACCAAACAAAACAAACAACCAGGTGGGCAGTGGAGACCGCTTATCCGTCCATGGTGGAAGGGGAGGGGGATAGGGGGCTCATCTTCAGCAGCAGCTTCCTCATCCCAGAGTAGGGTACATGTCAAGGCGGATAGCAAGGGCGTTGGGGCATTGGTGGCATGTGGTTCAATATCACTAATGATTGGTATTTCTGAGAAATTGACAACTATGAAAATGGAAGTGATATATTCAGCTAAAGCTTTTTCAGCTTTAATGCGGGCATCTGGTAGTTTAACAAACATGGCAATATTTTTTCGGGTAATCTTAGCTTTAGGATTCCGTGCTATAGTTACCACGTTCTGGATAGCGTCGTTGACATTTTTGTGCAATTGGTTCATATTAATCTTAAGTTTTGGAGTGAGTTTTACAGGGATAACAGGAGGTGATATACCTCCTGTGCATCGCCACTGATTTAGTGGCATCTTTGCGGAGGGGATGACAATCTGGCGTGGCAGCTGCTTCTATTGCAAGCTGGTGGTCGCTGTAGAATGATTCAGCATTTGGTTGTGGGTCATATAATTGAGGGGGGATTTGGCGTTCTATTCTGAATTTCAGAACCGCTCAATTTTCAAAGATGGTTCTTCAGTGAGATTACCTGATTCGTCAATTTCAGCCAAAAACTCCCATGGGTTCTGGTTGAATTGAATTGGGAAATTGGCGTATGGTTGATGTTTTGTTGATTTGTTGGAGGATGCATGGGATCAACCTGGGGTCCAAGCCAGTGCTTGATTGGAGAGAGCATTTGTGGCACAGGGGCGAGGAGGAGGCTGATTGGTGGCTGCAGGTGCAGATGCAGCATCAGGCTTTGAGGGAGGGGGAGGTAGGATTGTACCCCATACCAAAGCTGGCGCAGGGTGGGCGGCGGATTGGAGGCTGGAGAACAAAAAATCAGCGCCTTCAGAAGCAGCTGGGGATGGGCACTTGCATTTTAGTGTGGTCCAACTTAAAACAGGAAGACAGATCGTCCACCCGCCCTTGATGTGGGCCCAGAACAGATGATCAAGGGCAGAGGGAATGACAGCGCAATGGGGAATTAACAAGGCAATTTTAATAAATTCAGGTCTGATTGTGGCATACACTTGAGGCATAGCAAGGCGTGTGGCCCCATTTGGGACCACAAATTGAAAGATGGGGTTGGAGCCATAGGCTGCCAAACAGTCCATCAGCTCCTGGAGGAGCACTTCAGGGGGAGTGGGTGGGCAAACCAGCGAACTGAACCACCAAAGTGGTGTCTACTGGGAGCCAGGTCCAAGTTGTTGGGAGAGTGGTACCCTGGAAAACCAGGGGCATAGTGGTCACAGTGGCAGCATCGGCTTCACATCTGAAGATGAGATCAAAATACCACTTATAGGGCGGAAGTCAATAAATGTGGCAGGACGCATCACCGCCTAAGCCATTTTGATAATGGCTTGGCCGTGGCAGGGGAAAAGTTTCCCATATTTGACCCTAAGGCCAAAATGCATGTTGCTCTGGGGGAGCACCAGGGGGCAACGAAGCACTGCTTGGGTTTAAGCAAGGTGGACGTTGAGATCCTTGGGAGGAATGAATCATCCCAGGGGTTTGGTATGACAGGGCGAGCCAGTCTGAGCATGTTTTCCTGTTGGACAGAAAATGACAGGGGGAGTTTCGCCGCTGCCCCATAATGGGGCAGCCAGCGGGGAATCTGAGGACATTGGAGCAAAACTACGGCGGGAAATCAAGATTTACTTTTCCATATAATTTGCTTGGAAAGTTACGCTAAGCAAAAAAGAGAGTGGTATTGGGGAGGAGTTCTATTCATTGGGGTCTCAAATTTACAGCAGGTAGGTTTGAAAATACCTGAGGGTTCCTCTCTAAAAAAGGTCATTAAGTGTGCTTCTTGGATTAGGTATACTTTTGGAAGAGCCAAAACGTGAATTTGGTATAAATTTGGACAAAAATAAGTCAACAGGAAATTTTAGGGATATGATTCTTTAATGGAAATAGATAAACTAATAAACCAACAACCTTAGGGACCTCTACCGCTGCCTCCCTGAGTTCGATTCTGGTACTTGAACTTTGGGTAGGGGACAATTATGACTGTGTTGGCATTGCGCACCAATGCCCTGAACTGAGATAGCGAATAGCAAAGGCGGTCCATGGAGTTCCTGGCTTATCATATGCCGCGCATGGAGGTTTTTCCAAATTTTATCCTCCTTTCCCATTCATTCAATTTCCCTTAATTAATGCGATATCATCCCCAGGTTGGCCCACCTCAAATAAAAAAATAAACCAACAACCTTCATAAGATAGGATGTTGAGTATAAGATTAGATGGTGGGATGGGAGGCTACTAAACTAAATTATGATAGTAACGGGATGAATTCCAATTTCAAATTTATAAGCTAAATAATTTTGATCCTAATTTAGCCTTACAATATAAGCTGATTGTTCCAAGCTATTCTTGAGCCAATTTTCTGAATTTTGAATGTTTGAATTCACCTTTTCAAGTTTAATATAGCGTCAGGGTTAAATCCCATTTTTAAACTTCCATTTCAACTTTTTGCTTGGTTTTGGCCTATTGGGTAAGTTATCCCCACACAGGTTGAGATCCTGGTTGATTCTTTTGTTAGGTACTAGCAATATGAACCATGGTGGCGAGCTACTGATGATTTATAATCTGCACTAAGTTTTTTAAGGTAAAAACTGCAGATTTTGCCACCTGAATGGGTTTGGGATGAGAGGAGATGGGGAAGGGGTATTGGGTAAAAAATGAAGGGTTGTGGATATTGAGGTTGTTTTGTTGCTCGCTGGTGCGTTTTTCGCCTGAATTACCACAATAATTGGCAGTAAATTTGTTTACCAACTACAAGATAAATATATGTGAGGGGGTTAAGTTGACATCGCTTAGAATATTTAGGAAAAATAAACTAGAAAAGGAAGGTTTTTGAGTTAGTTTGATAGTAATTGCGATGGAATGAAAAGAGAACCCTATTTTGATGTCAATGCTTATTATATAAAAGATCTGAAGTTCAAAGTGAGATGGCTGAGAAATTCAGTATAAGCTAAGAATATCCAGATTAGGAAATATGTGGGTTCAACCTATTAGATCTCTTAAAAAACTTGCTTTGCTTCAACAGAATGGCCATAGAAGGGTCAATAGTAGGTAGGAACAATCTGATAGGTAAGGCTTTGATAATCAGAACCAATCACCGTTGGGGGAAAATTTTTACACCTGTGGGGACCCCCACTAAGTCTATAAATGAGGGTGGTCCTTGTGTAGATAGTTTGACTAAATTGGATATGGAATTAGGAGTAACCTTGGATGGACTCATCTGATTCCGCCTTATGGTCAGAGCAATCTGACTAATTAAACTCGGCTATTTTGCCATAAATTATTAATGACAGTTTTTCCCTGATTCAAGGGGTTCCATCAATAATTGGCCATGGATGCAGTTAACAGAAACTCTGGTAGCCAAGGATTTTATAGATTACTCATCCCCTCGCTTATAAGTGATGATAAAAGGGCCTTCATAGATAGACCTGAGCTTCTCACTTCAGGGAGTGATATGATTATGGTAGTATAGCACCAAGTCTGACACTTGGAAGGTAGGTAGAGGGGCCCAGATCTAGTTAACAGCTTGACCCTCTTTGGTGACAATCTTGGCCAAGTTGGTCATCGCCTCTGATTGCAACTGGATGGTTTCTGGGCTAACTTCTTCATAGCTTGCTCAGGATCAGTTTTATTTGGAGAAAATAATTTTCGGATTGTAATGCTGGCACCACAGGTTCCTAACCATACAACAATCAGAAAGGTGACATTACAAGGATCTGGTGATAGCTGATACAGTAAGCCATGAGGGCACTGAGTAAGTAAAATCCCAGAGAAGAGGGTCTGAAGAGGCCATTTAATATAAAAATGAGACCAGGGTCCCCTTTGGCTCTTTCCACGGTGCCATTGGTGGATGCGTTATAGGGGGCTGAGAAAAGCTGTTGCATTCCCATGGTAGTAGCAAAGATCTTCACCACTCTGGAGGTATATTTTTTCCATTGTCACAGAGCAGGACCTGGGACAACCATGACGAGAAATATATATTGATGAAGGAACGTGGCTGTGCCTTTGGAAGTTTGAGCAAGAAGAGCCACAGCCTCAACCCACTTGGTAAAGTGGTCTATGCCCACTAAGATGTATCAGTCACCCCCAGTAGTCTGGGGTAGAGGGCCTACTACGTCTAGACTTCTGGTGTGAAAGGGTTGTTGAGGCGTAGTAGTTTTTACTGATACCTATTCTTGTAGCTGGATTGCTAGTTGCAGTCAGACAGGCATACAGGACTTCAGTTATTGTCTCCATGATGCCCTCCCAGAAATAACGCTCTATCACCCATTCATAGGTTTTCCATACTCTACTATGCCCTAGAATGGTATGGGACTCTAAGATTACGGATACTCGCTCTGATGGTTTGAGATAGGGAAACCAATTCACCCCTATTTTCTTATACAACTTCCCGCTTTCCATTTTGGTTTTGTGAGAGTGTCAAGCTAAAGTTTTTCTGACAGGTTCATCCTCATCTTCCCAGGTGTCAGGGGTCATAAGGAGGTCATACAGCCTCTCAGTTTACTATTGTCCAGGTTGTCAAGCAATTGCAAGTCTGATATTGTGAGAAGAGCGTTTGGGGTGAATATAATGATACAATTAGCAAAGACCCTGACCAATCGATTTAGAATTTCTTAAATTGGGGCAATAACCTTATTAATGTTTCTCAGGCAAATAGAACGAGTTTGGGTAAGCAAATTGCACTGACTATGCGGCAAAATCAGGGAATTTCATTAAAGGTTCCTCACCAGCCCACTTCTAAATTAATTCAAGCACACACGCCGCAAACACCCCCTTTTTACTGGCGGAGGGACTCCTCAAGGTGCAACTATTTTCCGCCAAGATTATTGGCTCAAAATATATCAGATCTTTGCCTCAGGGAACTGTCATACCTACTTCTGACCCTCCATCACCAATCCATCAAAGTGAGCCAAGATTTGAGAGCACTAATAGGCTGAATGTCCATATTTCCAAATCAGGCTTGAAGATCATAATGAAATTGATGCCTATCACACTTGAGCCCAAAATGTCTTTAGATACTAAGCACCAATTTATAAATAGGGTTCTCTTTTACCCCTGAGCGGCTACTAATAAAATATATAAAAATCAACCTTTCTAGTATTTATTAGTGGTTTTTTTATTTTTTATATAAGTGGTAAAAAACAACTTAATTAAAATTGTTAAGAACTTGGTATAAAGCACCAGCGAGCATCTTCTATGCCCAAAATCCAACAAGTGGTGCTCACTACAAAGGCACCTGACACCCTAAAACGTTAAAAAATGGAGGCTTTTGGGTGGAATAACCTCTCTAGCCTCCCCACTGAAATTAACTTAGGCTAGCAATTATGGAACAACAGCTAGCCAGTGCTTTGTCTCACTTAAAAGGCTCTAGAAGCACTCATCTCAACGCCCAGTTATAAAAAACTCCATCTCTGAGACAAGTTCACACCTGGTGAGAGCAGTATTGCCTTCTTCCTTTATGTTTATGAATCTGTGATGAAAAGAGTAACTGTCCGTCAAAAAATCCAATACATTCTTCCCTGCTTGAATTGTATAGCTCAAGAAAGAATGGTCAACAACGTGGTCAACCTCAGCACTTGGGCGGAAGTTAAGCAAGCGCTTCTTGAAAAAAATTGGTTCCAAGAAGAGTTTGCAACGGCAAAAGCAGGCCTTTATGTGCCTTAGTCTGCAAGAAGGAGAATCAATCGCCTCTTTTTTGAGCAGTTTTATAGTAAAGCTTAACCTCTGTTGCTTGCCCAAATGCTCACTCTTGACGATGCTATTTTGGCTATCTTGGCTGTCTTGGAATCCCATCCCTCCTTGGCAATGTATCTCTCTTCCATAAAATGAACTTTTAAAAATGTAAGAGATATCAAGGAGGCCTTGCTAAAGGTGGCTGATCGTTATCAACTTGACCTAATCAAGGATTCTTAAAGCAAGCATCCACGCAGACCAATTTAGCCTATACTATGGCTTTTTCTCTCTGTAAATCTTCTCCTGCGGAGTTGCCATAACAGAATGCTTCTTCTTCCAATAAAGATAGTCGGATGGTAATGGCCGTGATAAGGCAGTGCTCCCCTTCCTCTTCAGCTCAAAAATCCAGTTGGTGAAAGCAGTCGTCCCTTTGCCTTTCCCAACTTTTTCTCAAAAGCGCCCTTCCCAAGTAGTTACAAAGCCTACTCCTAAGCCTAAATCCCTTTATTGGGAGCCAATAGCCCCCACTAACAATGTGTTAAATGACCAGGGCACAAAATCTAAACCACCTATTTCGAAAAAGCTCACAACCACTGACTTACCCAAAGCTGGCATAGTCAAAGCATCCACCTCCACAAACTATTTCCCTCAACCTCTCATCCAGCTAGTTCTAATCTGCAACCTGTATCCATGAGGCAGCACGAACCCCCTAATTTGAAGTTCAAAAATTGAGCTGTGACACTTTCAACGCCTCCCCAAAAGTTAATAAGGTATAGGAGCAACCCCTGACCTATCATGTAATAAGGGAAGCTCTGAATCTACCTCACCCCCTATGGGATCCCTCACATGCAAGAATAACCACTTTGATGTCGAATATGAAGGGAGTGTTGAAGATTTGGGTCATTATGTTCTAGAAGCTACAAGTGAAGTACAGGTACCTGACTGAATAAACCCGGAAAGAGTGGATATGGCTAGGATACCCCACTGAAATTATCTTTGTCAGGTGTTTAGAGGCCTAGAGGTTATTGACCCTGCCAGTGATGCTGACCAGATCATTGCCACATTTATCCAATCTACCCAGTGTGTTCATACCCTGCAGTCTATTCAGTAGAAATACCCTGAGACTGCCAAACAACTTGCCTCTACTCTTCGTCTAAAATAGGTTCTTCTTTTACCCAACTTTGGTGGAATCTTAACCAAAGTGGAGGTCATCATCAATGGAGTGCAGGTTAGGGATATCCTTGGCACTGGGTCCCCAGTAAACGTTTCGTCATAAAAACTCATTAAAAAAGGTTAAACTGGCCCCCTACTTCGACTACACCCAAGACTTTGGGACTGCAGGCCCAAACAACAACTGCGCCATCAGGGCGTATTATCTGTCCATCCGTTTTGGAAAGCTCATCTTGTCAGCTTCAGCGGTGGACCTAACTAATAACACCTATGATCTACTCATTGGTACCCAGTTCATTCTCGAGTATAAATGAATTATTAACATGAATCATGGTTTATCTCCCTGCTTAACTAAGAGGTTCCCATGATTTTGACAAATGAAGAGCTTAATAAAAAGGATTATGTTTGCAAAGTTGAGTATCCCTCTTCCGCTTTACACCTACATTACACCACGGTAGGCTGGCATACAAAAATGTGCCTCAATTAGTGGACGCCTGGAGGGTATCCCTTTCTATGCTTCTGATGAGGTGGTCATTAAGGCTGTTGAACAAAGGGTAGTTGACACGAAGATTACCGTGAAAATCCCACAAAACTGCCTACTGAAGCTAATTAGCATTGATAAAGTTAGTCCTTTAGAGCCCAGAGCTTTGTAAGGCGTGCTAGACCCCGTCTATCATCATCCTATCAACCTCCTGATAGGGAATCTCACCAAGAAGGATATGGTCATAAAAAAGCATCAGGTTATTGGAAGAGGTATGCTGATTCCCTTTGAAGAAATAAAGCAAGTTTACTGTATTGGATCTATGGCGAATATGGGCTAACCCACCGACCAATCTTAATGTACCCTACCTTCTGTTAATATCTCCGATGAGCTAACCCCAGCTGATCTGGATAAAGTTTACACCTTGCTTGAAGCCTAAAATGACATTTTCTCCAAATCTGACAATGACTATGGGCAAATGAAGGGGTGGAATCATACTATTGATGTTGGGGATGCTTGACTCATTCGCTCCAAACCTTACTGAAAGTGCAAAATTGAGGAGCTACAGATATGGACGGAGTTCAAACAGCTGCTGGGCGCTGGGTTGCTAGTGCCTTCCCAAAGCCTTTGGTCATCCCCGCTCCTATTGATAAAGAAAAAAATAGAGTTCAGTGGGTAGTGATGGAATACTGCAAATTAAACAACCTCAAAGAGGGTAGTTACCCTTTCCCCAAATTGATGAGGCTCTGGTCCAACTCTCTGGGTCTAAATTATTCTAAATCTTAAACTTGGCTAGCGTTTATTGGCAAATGGACCTTTCTCCACAAGACCAGGAGTAATGTGCTCTTATTTGCAGTGAGGTCTCTTCCAACCTACCCAACCACCACAAGAGTTGTGTAATGCACCTTCCACTTTCCAGCAGGCGATAGATCAAATTCTCCAGGATCTTAAACTGAGTTGTGTGATTGTCTATGCTGATGACATCACCATCTTCTCTAAGATATTCAATAAGCACCTCACGCATCTAAAGGAATTGTTCTAATGCTTGCAGGCATCTAATATCAACTGAAGCCCTCTAAATGCACGTCCTATCATAAGAAGCTGGTTTTTTTTGGACACGCCTTCTCACAAGATGGAATAAAACCACTATAAGATAAAGTCGAAGCAATATCCAAGATGCCTGCGCCCAAAACCCTTTGCAACGTACAGGTATGCTTGAAAATAATGGGGTACTATTATCAATTAATCCCAAAATTCGCCCGGATCAGCGAGCCCCTTGTCCGCCTCCTAGCCAAGAACACCCCCTTCCATTGGGGTGCTGAAAAAACAGCATTTGAGACCCTGAAGAAGTTGCTGCAACAAAGCCCAATACTCAGCCACCCTAACTATGGCAAGCCTTTCATGTTTTCAAAGAAGCCTCTGATTAAGCCGTTGGAGCTATCCTGGCCCAGTTGGATGAGGATGGGGTTGATCATCTCATATCCTACTATGAAAAATGCTTTTAAAAAGCTGAGCGCAACTACAGCGTCACTGAGAAGGAGTGCTTGGCTGCCCTAATCGCTGTCAAATACTACCGCCCTTTTCTATATGGGACTCCATTTAAAGTTGTTACTGACCACTTCTCTTTAAAGTGGTTACATAATATATAAGATCCAACTGAGTAGTTGAATCGCTGGGCTCTTAGGCTGCAGCACTAAAATATGAACATTGAGCATCAATCTGGGACGAGCCATATGAACGTTGATGGGATGACATGGCTGCCTGTCCTTCACCCACCAATAGTGAAGCAGAGAGGTTGCATGATCACCTAATGACTCCTGATGCGTGTGCTGATGAAGATAAACCAGTAGAAAAAAGATGCTATTATGGGCTCCCGCAGCACCAAAGTGGAAAGTGGGAAGTTATACAAGAATGTAGGTTTTAATTGGTTTCCCCTATCTCTAGCCGCCAGAGAGAGTACCTGTCATCTTGGAGTCTCAATCCATCATGGGGCCTGGTGGAGTATGTAAAACCTACGAGTGGGTAATAGAGCGATACTATTGGGAGAGCATCATGGCAATCATAAATGAAGCCTTGGATGCCTGCCTGGCCTGTAAAAAACAATCCGGCTTCAAGACCCAATATAAATATCAATGACAACTCCCCAACAACCCTTTCGCACCATAAGCTTGGATGTGGTAGGTCCTCTCCCTCAAACTTTTGGGGTCAATCGTTATATCTTGGTTGGAATTGATCATTTTACCAAATGGGTTGAAGCTGTTGCTCTCCCCGCTCAGACTGCAAAAGCCACTGCTTCTTCTTACAAAAATATATCTTTACGCGGCATGGTTGCCCCAGGTCCTCCTTTGTAACAATGGGAAAAACTTACCCTCCCAAGTGGTAAAGCTCCTTGCCACCTCCATGGGAGCACAACTCTTCTCAGCCCCCTATAACCCATTTATCAATGGTGCCATAGAAAGAGTTAATGGGACCCTTGTATCTATACTCCGCAAAATGGCTAGTTCCAATCCTCTCCACTGGGATCTCTACTTACCCAGTGCCCTCATGGCCTACCAGATTAGCTACCATCGCAACTCAAAATGTCCCCTTTCCATGTGATATATGGGAGATAAAAAAGGGTACCAGCTCTATTAACCATCGATATCTTTTCAGACAGGATTGACCCTGAGTAATCCAAGAAAAAGTTGGCACAGCACATCAATAACTACAAGAAGAGACTACGACTAACTTGACTAAGATAATCGGTAAAGAGGTCAAGCCACTAGGAGAGCTGGCCCCTCTTCCTTCCTACCAAGTATCAGAGTTGGTACTTCATTTCCACATTTGTATTACCCCTATGAGTGAGAAGCTCAGGTCTATCTGGGAGGGACTGTTTGTAGTCACATATAAGCGAGGGTATAGATACTCCATCAAATCCCTTACTTCTGGAGTTACCATCAACCATTCCATGACTGGTTCTTACGCCTTTATTCCCCTCTAACGCTCTTAAAAGGGTCTTGTCAGAAAATTGAAATTCCAATATTGTGAGAAGAGCGTTTGGGATGAATATAAGGACACAATTGGCCAATAGACCCTGACCTATTTGCGTTGGAACCCCTTGAATCAGGGCAATATCTTTATTAATAATCTTCAGGCAAATACCACGAGTTCAAGTAAAAAGTGTACCAACTATGTGGAGAAATCAGGGGTCTTCATTGGTAATTCCTCCCCAGTCCACTTCTAAATTAATTCAAGCACCTACGCCGCGGATACATCCTTTTATAGCCTTAAAAGGGGTCCCTCAAGGTGCAACTATTTTCCACCAAGATGATACACTCAAATATATACAATCTTTGCTTCACGGATATGTCATACCTAATTCTGAGTCTCTATTGGCCAATATATCAAAGTGAGCCAAGATTTGAGAGCGCTAATAGGTTGATTGTCCATATTTCCAAATCAGGCTTGAAGCTCATAATGAATTTGATGTCTATCACACTTGTGCTCAAAGTGACTTTAAAGCTAAGCACCGATTTATAAATAGGGTTCTCTTTTACCCCCACGAGGCTACTAATAAGATATATAAAAATCAAAACTTTTTAGTCTTTATTGGTGTTTTTGCTACTTTTTAGATAATTGGTGAAAAACCCCTGAATTAAAAATTTTGTAATTAAGGTAAAAAGGCACCAGCGAGCATCTTCAATGCCTTAATCCAATACAGGTGAAGGATAGGCAACTGAGTCAAACCATTTACATTCATATGGCGAGTTCCATCTTGGTGCTCAATCTTAATATTGAAGTGTTAAAGCTTTAATCCCCACCGAGCAAACCATCCTTTGGGATCTTTCATATTTGTAACCATTCCAGGGAGGCGTTGTCAGTGACCACAGTGAAAGAAGTCTCATATAAGAAGGGGCGGTAATATTTTACAGCCAGCAGGACCGCGAGGCACTCCTTCTCAGTGATGCCATAATTACGTTCAGCCTTGGATAACATCTTGCTGAAATATGAGATGAGTTGATCAAGCCATTAGCATCCAATTGAGATAAAATGGCCTTAAAAGCGTAGTTGGAGGCATTGGTAGACAAGATGAAAGTTTACCATAATCAGGGTGATGCAGGATTGGACGATTTTTCAACAACTGCTTTAGATATCAAATGCAGCCTGCTGTTCAGCTACCCAATGAAAAGGGATATTCTTAGCCTCTAGCCGGACTAGAGGCTCACTTAGTTGGGCGAACTTGGGGATAAATTGGTGGTATTAACCAATCATTCCTGAGAATACCTGGATATAGTGCAGGGTTTTGGGAGCAGGCATTTTAGATGTTGCCTCAACCTTGTCTTGGAGGGGTTGAATCCATTCCTGGGAAATGGCGTGTCAAAGAAAATTTAATTTCTTATGGAAAAATGTGCACTTGGAGGGCTTTAAATTGATGTTGGCCTCACGTAAGCGCTGAAACGCTGTATTCAAGTGAGCAAGATGTTCGTTAAAGGTCTTTGAGAACACCGTGATGTCATCAAGATAAACGATGACCCAACTTATATTCAAATCCTGTAAGATGTGGTCCATGTCTATTAGAAAGTTGTGGGAGCATTGCATAACCCTTGAGGTAGTCAGGTAGGTTGGAAGAGACCCTCACTGCAAATAAAAGCGCATTTCTCCAGATCTTGGGGAGAGAGGTCCATTTGCCAATAACCGCTAGCCAGGTCCATGGCTGAAAAAAATTTAGAGCCGGATAGTTGGGCTAGGGCATCATCAATTCAGGGGAAAGGATAACTATCCTTCTTGGTGAGGTTGTTCAATTATGGTAGTCCATAACAACCAAATGACCGCCATTTTCTTTTTTTACAGTAGAAATAGGGACGACCAAGGGCTTTGGGACGGCATCAGCAACCCAGCGTCCAACAACTGTTTTAGCTCCGTTCACATCTGTATCTCCTCAACTTTTGATTTACAGTAGGGTTTAGATCAGATGGGATGAGCATCCCCAACGTCAATGGTATGCGTCCAACCCTTCATGCGCCCATAGTCAGTTCCAGAGTTAGAGAAAATGTCGCTATAGGACTCTAGTATAGAATGAATTTTATTAAGCTCTGCAGGGGTTAGATCATCAGAGTTTTGAACAGTGGGCAAAGTACATAACGATTAATCATCAGGTGGCCCAAAACTGCCATAGACCTGATACAGTGAGCTTGTTTAATGTCATCAATAGGGACCAGCAGGACTCTTCCAATCTCCTGATGCTTCTTGACGACCATGTCCATCTTGGTGAGATTTCCCAACAGGAGATTTATTGGACGCCAATAAGCTGGGCCTAGAACGCCTGGCAAGACTCTAGGCTCAAGAGCTAACTCCAACAATGTTGATTAAGTGCAATAGACAGTTGTGGGGGATTTTAATGGTAATCTTCATGTCAGCTACCCTTTTTTTCACCCGCCTTAATTATAACATCTTCATAAGCATAGAAAGTGATTCTACCCAGAGCGTCCATTGATTGTGGCAGCATTTTTGTATGTTGGCCTGTCATGGTGTAATGTAAGGATAAGGCGGAAGAGGGATACTCAACTATGCAAACATAATCTTTTTTACTGAGCTCTTCATTGGTCAGAATCAGAGGGTCATTGTATTTAAGCAGAAAGATAGCTCTGATTCAAGTTAATGACCCCTTTGTACTTAAGCATAAAGTGGGTCCCAATTAGTAGATCATAGGTATTAGTGGCCAAGGCCACCGCTGGGGCTGACAAGATAAGCTTCCCATAACGAATGGGCAGAGAAATTATGCCCTGAAGGCGTGGGTGTTATTTGGGCTGGAAGTTCCAAATTCTTGGTCGTAATCAAAGTCAAGGGACAGCTTATTTTTTCATTATTTTAGATGACAACGTTCACAGGGGATATATTGTTAAGGTAGTATAACCTGCACTCCATTAACAACGACCACCATTCTAGTTAAAGCTCCACCCAAGTTGGGGGAAAGATCGAGGACCTCATTCAGCTGGAGAGTAGAAGCAAGGCGTTTGGAAGTTTCAGAGAATCTATCCCAGATAGACTGCAGTTTATACACAATCTGAGTGGATTGGATCATTGTGGCAAAGATATGGTCAGCTTAAATGCGGAATCAATAACCTCCAGACCCCTCAGCACATGATTAAGATAAGTTCAGTGGGATATTCTCGCCATATCCACTCCCTCAGGATTCAACCTGTCATGTACCTCCGCTTCACCTGGTGCTCCTAAAACATAATGACCCACATCTTCACAACTCCCTTCAGATTCAGCATCAGAGAGGTTATCAATGTATGTTAGGGAGCCCATAGGGGGGGGGTAGGTTCAGGGATTTTCTTATAGAAAGATAGGTCTTGGGGTTGTTCTTCCATATTATTAATTTTGGGGGAGGAGTTGGAAGTGTCATGGCTCGAGTTTTAAAATTTCAAGTAGGTAGTTTGGGTTGCCTCAGAACTACAGGTTTTGGATTAGAGTTGGCTATAGGAGATATCGCCATTGTGGTGGATGCTTTAATTACGCCAGCTTTTGGTTGATCAGCAGCTGTGAGCCTTGAGGAAAAATGTAGGTTAACTTTAGCGACCTGGATAACTTTTCTCTCTCGTTGCAATCACTTTTGCAACTTATTCAATTCAAGTCTGATTCTAGTTTGATAATCTCACAGAGGAGTTTAGTCTGCGCCCATGTCAAGGAGCAGTTGGGCAAGTAAGGTAAGAGGAGCAGGTGGTAGGCCTGCGGCCTCAAACGTTTAAAAACGCCTCAGAGAAACTGGTGGAATAGAAAAAAATAAAAAACTGGCGGTCACTATTTCCCAGAAATCCTCACTTGGCAAGCACGATGCAACCAATACATCAACACGCCGCACTATCAACTACCCTCGTTGGTGGAATAGGGAGTCCGTGTGTTTCTGTACATCCAACAAACAGCTTTAATAACAAAATTTTGTGGGGATGTGCACACTTTTTTCCCAACTTCAGTGTATGTCACACCTCACTCCATGTCACGCGGTTGGCTGGACCCCAGTTTCAAAAACAAGGAGGCAGCAGACAAAGCTGCTGCAGTGTGTGTAGTGATTGACCTCCCCAAAGGGCAACGGGTCATCAAAACCAAATGCACCAGATGGACAAAATCCAACCAAATTTTCCTCACATTTGACTTCTTGCCTACTACGGTAAAACGTGCCATTTTGGAGCAGCACCTGAAAGATGGTCTCACCATATATGGCGAAATATAATCTTTTGAGATGCAACGCTTTACACTGATGCCACACCTGTGCACCGCAAAGCCATCGCAGTTCTGACCCCAACTGAGGAGATCATGAAGGACCTAACCCAGATCCCACACTCGACCTTTATTTACATCGCAGGGCATACCACCCACCCATTCTGGGTAACCATGGACAGCGCGCCCCCATTTGCACCCGCTGTGATGCGTTTGGCCATAAGGTACATGCATGCCCCACCAAGGAGGGCATCACAATCCAAGAGCACCCCTTGGCGGCCATGGCCAGCGGAGAGGCAAACTATGAACCAACCACAAGCACCAAAGAGGCTTTCCCAAGGGAGCACAAGGCTGCTACCTACTGGTAAAACCTATCTCCCCGCAAGAGCGGAAGAAGGCCAAGCAGGCCCGCAGGGCCGCGGCCAAGGAAGCGGCCAAAGTCACCACTGCTATCCCACACTCTAAATGCCAGGAGGACATCAAAACCTTCACGGCAGAAGCAACTTGAGAATCCCTCAGCCAATCAGATTGGGAAGCCCATGCCAATTGGGCCACCCAATCTGAGGATCCGATGGGTGACTAAATCTCACCCAATCTTTGCAACCAAGCTCCAGTTGAAACCAACTTGGGGTCCAACCTACCTGAAAATTTTCTTTTCGACCTGAATATTGTTGCACTGAACTCATCTGCACCACAAAAATTCGTTCAACGTTAGGGAAATAAAAAGAAAAGGCAAAAGCCAAAAGCCAATGCAAACCTTTCTGCTAAATTTAACAAAACTACCAATAGCGTTGCTGTAAACACCCACACTGCCATGAAGGCCTATAAGGATCTAGAGGAGGCTAGTGGGCCCAGGTGCCCACCCCCTCGCACCTAAGGTGCGATGGGGGAAACCTTCACTTTAGGGACGTTGAATATTGTGGACTCAAGGCCTCGTTATCCCAGGCTAGGAAACTAAGTTTTTTACAAAAAAGTTTACCCGTGGATATACTGGCCATCCTTGAGTCCCACTGTCCGTGAGGTTCTGAAGATGCTTGGAAAACCATGCTCCTCTCTTCCCTATCCTTTTGGTCTGAGCACTGTGGGAAACTAGTTTAGAAAAACAATTTTTTCAAATTTCATATTGTCAGAATCCTTCCTCAATGGCTGAGTCCTCATTGTCACTTTCTCGTGGGCCAACGTTGCACATGCTATCATCAACATCTATGCCCCAACCTGTGCACAAGAGCGTCAGGAATTTTTTATAATCAGTCAAATCACTCCCATTACCCAACAGACCCTTTTGTAGTCGGCGACATGAACTGTTGGCTAAACACACCCATGGACTGTTGGCCTTCCTCCTCCCACGCCCCCCAGGGTCACGTAGAACTTCGCGTTCTAAAGGCCACCCTTGGGTTAATAGATGCACTGCCGCATCAAGCCCTGCTGCTCAAAAACATGACGCGCCCCCATGTCCACAACGGCCAATCAAGGTCCATGACCCGCATTGACCTTATCCTCACACCAGCGAAATTCCAACCTCTTTTTTCCCACTTCCAAAAAATAAAAATTGAATTCTCCAACCACCGGCTGGTCTCGATAACCTACCACCTACCTGTCACAGTGGCTAAGGCCCCACATTGGTGCAGACTCCGCCCTCCTGAACTTGCGTCGCCATGATAATACTTGGGTGGAATCAGCAACTTTGGCAAAAGAGTTTATTACACCATTTTGCGCGGACCCCATCTCCACATGGGCAGCCTTCAAAGAAGACACCATCTGCCACTCCTGCCACCTCTCCTCCCAACGCTCACAAGCCACATCGGCTGTCATTTCGCGCGCTCTGGCAGAGTTGGCACACCTGGAGTCCAACATCCCAGCTACAGGCTACAGCCCTGCATGGGGCTGGAAGTGGGCGGAAGCAGCCGCCCATCTGAACGCGCTCAAAAGGCAACATAAACATTGGGTTTGTGTTCAGTACAGGGCCAAACGCATTATAGAGGGCAACAAGTGCACCACATATTTTTTTAAAAATTCTTCACACCACGCCAGAGTGTGGCCTGCACACAGGTGCGAAGATCAGATGATTCTGTCTTGGTTATGCCAGCTGAAGTGGCAACTGAAATACAAAAGTATTACTCCAAGTTATACTGATCCAATCCAATTCAGCTGGCCAAAGTGGCGGAATTATTCGACCAAACCCACATCTGCACCATTTCCTGATACCCGGAAATAATGAATTTGATTACTCCAAATGAACTATGGACAGCCATCTGCAATGCATCAAATCGGAAATGCCCAGGCCCAGATGGCATTCCATATGAATTCTATAAAAAGTACTTCAAATATATATCCCCACTGCTGCTTGCCTCACTTAACCAGAGCCTTCTGGAAACGCGCCTCCTACCAGGAGGACAAGAGGCCTTCACCGTCACACTCTTCAAGAAAGGGGACAAGATAGACTTAGCCAACTGGCGCCCCATTTCTTTAACTAACACGGATACAAAAACTTTAACTAAAATTATGGCTAACCGTTTAGAAATTGTAGCATCTGCCACCATCTCCCCAGAACAATTCAGTTTCATACCCAGAAGGTCGATTTGGGACAACGTGCACTCTGTGGCTAACGCATGCCAGTCCACAGCCTCTGGGGTACTTGTATTCTTGGACCAACAGAAGGCCTATGATAGAGCAAACTGGGAATACCTCAGGGCCTGCCTCCATCAATTCCGCCTACCCCCTCGCTTCATCAAATGGTGATGCTGCTCACAGAATCTGCAACAATGGCAGTGCGTGGCCCTGGCTTCCTAACGGAAGTAGTACGCCCTCAAAGGGGTTTAAAACAAGGGGACCCCCTTAGCCCACTCTTATACAACTTCAGCCTTGACCCACTACTTCGAAACGTGAATACCCAACTCACTGGGGTCCATGTACCAGGCCAAGCCCCAGTCAAGATGATGGCGTTTGCAGATGACTGTGTGGTTGGGGTGTCTAATAATAAAGACGTACGCGCGCTTGAAGCTCTCATCCAGGAGTATTCTTGGGTAAGTAATGATGCACTGAACGCTTCCAAAACTGAAATTATCCTCCTTGGTCGGTATCAAACCTGATGGGCCCCAGCGACCAGCGACCAGTGCCCAGCCTAGCCCATCTGCTTGCACACGTGCTCGCCCTCCCTGCTCAACCCAAACCGCCCCACTAGTGCTCCCCTTAGTGTCACGCCCTCCCATAGGGCCTGTCCGCCATCTGGGTGTGTGGGTGGAGGCAGGTGGGTACGCATCAGCAGTAATGGAAAGTCATATTCTAGACAACGTGACGAAGCGCATAGCCTCCCTCAGAGCCCTCCCTACTTCCCTTACTGGCAGGGTTGTTTTAGCCAACTCTATGCTCCTCTCCAAAGTCTGGTTTGGAGCCCACGCCATCCCCTTCTGCCCAAGATTTTAAATCATTATATGCCCTTCTGCAAGGATGGCTTTGGTCAGGCCGCCCACCACCAGTACGGCTAGAGGGCATGTTTGGCCCTCATCATCATGGTGGCATGGGCCTGCTTGACTTCAAAGCCCATGCTACCAAGATCCTGGGCACCTGGATTGCGGCTGTCACCGCCCCTACGCTCCCCTCCCAACACTGGTCCCGCGTGGCCCACTCCAACTTCTCCCGCGCCTTAGGCCTTAACGATCCATAGAACCCTCACTCCTTGATGAAATACCTAGCTTCACACCCATCGGCCACAGGTACTCATGAGACTAAAACCCACTACAAACGAATCCATCCTCTCCATGCGGAGCGTTGAGTGGAGAATTCGTACTAGCAGACACACAGCCCAGAGAGGCCGCCCCTCTCCTCAGTTCACACAAGAGGTACAGGGGCTACCCATTCAAGATGGCGTGATCTCCACACGGCCCCATGTCCTATCCAGGTTGGACTACCTGGACATGATGGACAACCCTTACTCCATTGAAACTCAGAAGACTATTTGGAAATATGGACACCATCCTCTGTTGCAGCCTCAAATCCGTTCCCATGTGTGGCGCTGCCTGAGGCGGGTGTACCATACGGCTGAGCGCTCTAATGCTTTGCACTCATCCTGCGTCGTGTGTGGCCATTATGGAACGCTGTTACACCGCATGGAGAAGTGTCCTACCTTTAGAGTAATATGGCGCGAAGTTCAACGTCTGCTTGGCCAGGATCAAACACATCCCTTCCGTCTGTCAAGAGATATGTTTGCTATATCCATGGTATCCTCCCTTCCACCCTCCCTCCATGCTCTGGTGGTTGCAATCGCCATGTGGACTATCCACACGATTGTCTTGGATGCCATCGCAGGCTCCACCCCCACCCTCCCAGAAGCTGTCCACAGTTCCAGTCTCATTTGGTGGACCACTTTCAGGCATGGATGTTTGGATACCTCCCACTGTGTCGCCGGCAGCTGGTCTCCTCCTGGTTCCGAGTTTGGTTCATCAAATCAGACCCTTTCCTCCACACGTGTTCAATTGTGGCTACGGCCCCTTCACACGTTCCTTCCCCCTCCCCATAGTGGCGTTCCCGCTGGCAACAAGAGATAGCATCGCTTCTCTGGGGTGCCTTCCATGTTACTAAGTTTTGTTTCTTTTGATCAAATCAGAAGTGTCCGTCCCATGGTTGGCCTTCCTCACAATAAAGTCACAATAAATTTAAACTTTAGCGACCTGGTCCTTGAACCCATTGTTGGTTGGGACGAATGTCACCTGAGATAGGGGTTTAGGCTTTGAACCACTTGACGAGGCTTATTGGATGGCAAAAGACGATCTTGGCAACAAGTTGGGGGCAGGGAGTGCTGCCCCATAGCCAATAATGTACTGTGACTAGCTAGCTTAGGAACCTCAGGTTTGAACCGCACTGCAGGTGTTGGCCTTATAGTGGTAACCAGAATAGGGGTCAACATAGCCTCCATTGGTGGTGCTTCAGTTGAGGATTACTCAATGGTTAGAACCTGGAAATTTGACCCAACGCCTGAATTAGCTTCAGTGTTTTATATATCTACAACCTCCAGCAGAGCCTCCTTGATATCACGGATAGTCTGGATGTGACGCTTAATGGAGATAAGCTGCCAGGTTATAGTAGAGTGAGAAGCTAAGCCAGTTAGAATGGCCGCGAGAGCATCATCAAGTGGTAGCACTTTTGCAAGCACCAAGGGCTGAGCTTCCACATAAAATTGATCAATAAATGTGAAAAGAAATTTGCCCCTTTTCATGCTAAGGCACATAAAGGCCTTTTTTGCCTTTGTAAGCTCTTCATGGAGTTAAACTCTTCAATAAGCGCTTGTTTAACCTCCGCCCAGGTGCTGAGGTTGACCATGCTGGGAACCATTATTTCTTGAGCTATACGGCTCAAGCAAGGAAGGATGTGCTTAACTTTTTAATTGTCAATTGTTCCTTCTATCATCAATTCATAAACGAACAGAAAAGAGGCGATGCTACCCTATCCTGAGGTAAGCTTGTATTTTAAGGGGATTTATGAAGAACATGGAAGGTCCCATGAGGGCCTTGAGAAGAGTGTTGCTCAAGCTTTTTGAGGCGAGGCAAAGCACTGGCTAGTTGGAGTTCCAGAGTAGGTAGACAGGGGTTTATTTCAGTGAGGAGGTCGTGAGGGTTACCTACCCCACCAACCTCCATTTTTTACTAGTTTGTTTTTTTGGTTTACAGGCCCTCTGTAGTGAGCACCATTTGTGGAAATTCAGGCTGTTTTGTTCTTAACTGGTGCGTTTTTTCGCCTGAATTACTACAATAATTGGCAGGAGAATTAGTCTCTCAAGTGTGGGATAAATATATGCGAGGAGATTAGGTTGACACCTCTTAGAAAAAACTATGAAAGTAAACTATAAAAATAAAAAGGATGTATGTTATTTTGATAATGGTTACAATGGGGTGAAAAAGAACCCTATTTTTATGTCACTGCTTAGTACACAAATGATCCAAAAATTTGAAGTGAGATGGCTGAGAAATTCAGTTTAAGCTATGAATATCCAAATTAGAAAAATGCGGTTTCATCCTATAAGATCTCTTGAAATTCACTTTGCTTCAATGGAATGGCCCTGGAAGGCTCAATAGTAGGTATGACCAGTCTGTTAGGTAAGGATTTATATATCAGAACCAATGACCATTAGGGAAACTTTTACACCTTTGAGGATCCCTCTGAGGCTATAAAAGGGGTGGTCCCCACGTAGGTACTTAACTAAATTGATTATGTAAAAGGGAGGAACCTTGAATTGACTCCCCTGGTTTCGCCGCATGGTCAAAGAAATCCAACTACTTAAACTCGTTCTATTTTGCCACAAATTATTAATGACAGTATTGCCCAATTCATGGGGTTCCACCAAGAATCAGCCAGAGTATTTTGGCCAATTTCATCCTTATGATTAATTGAAGCACTCTTATTGCAAAATAAGACTTTATAATTGTCTAACAAGGGTAGCCGCCACCCAATACCACATCCAGATTGTGACCTAGAACAAAGATCTGGGTTAGGGCTGGGACTTGGGGTTTGGCCCCTTTTTTGACCTAAAGGGGTGCGTAACCCTGTCCAGCTTAATAGATAGAGCCAGGGGCCTTACACTATTATCAACTAGTCGCTATCTATCCTCGCCCTACTAAAGGGCCAAGATGAAATCAAGTAACCGACCTTTTTTAGTTTTAAGTTAATTTTTGCCTGTCTAAAAGAAGTGATTTTGAAGTCCCAAAGAACAGCGATTTGCCTCAGTTCAGCTAAGCTGCCAAGTGATCGCCCTTGAGAGAGAAAGCCTATGAAGTGGTAACGCTGGTGCTACTAACAAATAATAATTTGTAGCTTTTAAAGACCCGCCTTCAAATTATTTATAAGAGAAGCTCAACAGTAAATCGCTGTGTCTCATTTGCCATAATAAACTACACTTTTTAGCACCATTACTGATCATAGGTATTGTCAAAAGACATGATCAATTCCTCACAACCCCTCAGTGCAGAACTTCAATCCAATAAATTACAACAATCTACATTTTTTTGTTGACATAGTAAATGAACTTCTTATAAAATTTCTACTCCCTGGCTTCAGCGCCGCTGAAAAGGTGTAATTATGAATGGATTATATCATACTTGGCCTTACCCTACATCAGCATAAAATCATCACTATTGGCTCAATTATTGCGCCGTCTTTCCAGAACAACTATGCAAACACCCAACATTCCTAAGCGCAGTTTGATTTATCAAGTATCCGTCACCAAGGGGAAATTAAGATTTGATTAGGTTCATAAAATCAGGGATTAGTATTTTAAAGGGGACTTATATATATCAACTAGTTGATGATGAAGCCAGAATAACTAGGAGAGCATAACTGTATTCTTTATCCACTTTTAGTAATAAATACTGCGGTGTGCTTTATTTTTAAGTAAATTAGACTTATTTGCAACTTTGGTATAAATTATCCTTTCTTACAGATTTATGTCACATATGTAAGTCTGTTTTTTAGTGCAGATTGCCTGTGCATCAAAAATTGACTACCAAGCACAGATTGCAACATAAGGAATCTGGTAATAAGGACTAAAGCAAATGGCCTTTCTATGCACAAATACAACTTATTTTTATGTGAGTAACTTAAAAAAGTCTATAAACTACCTTAAAAATAGAAATATTGGACTTATCATATGCTCCATAAGTTGACTTCAATCCTAGTGTAAAGTGTCATGTAAGTTGCTTATAAAGAAAGACTGGCCTGTCAGCTGGATGCATATACACCCAAAATACAAACCAAGTTATGGAGGTATATCCAACCACAGTACTTAGATGTTTCAATGGATGGGAAGAACTTTGGACTGACAAATTACAATGAAGGTTACCAAAATTTCCAAATGGAGCCAGACAGTAGTTGTTAGCCGCGGCAGAGAATACAGGAGAGGCAGACTAGACAGGAACAGACTGCAGCTTGGGAGATTAATGACAGCAGGGGGAGGGAATCATGTGAAATGACTTAAGAACTTGAAAATTAGGGCTACAAGTACTTCAAATATCAAGTTAAGATTGTAATGCTTTAAAGTATCAAGGATTGGAGACAAGTATAAATGGTACCCATACAAGTACCCCTATTTAAGTAGATAGGGTAAGAGCTTTGATGATCACCACTATATCCAGCTGTAAGAATCCATCTTATTGATGCTCACTGGTGCTTACGCCATTAGATCCCACAAAAGGTTTAATACAAAAATAAGCACTAATAAAACTTGGGTTTTTATAAGGATTTATTAGAAGCACGGGATAGAAAGGAAAAAACAATCCCCCTCAATATCTGACCATTCAGTATTTAAAGTATTTCAAGGGTCAATGGGAAAATGAGGATATGTTTGGAATAGCTTAACCTAGTCCAAATTAGGAAATATGAGGGAATAACGTATTGAAACTCAGGATTCTCACTTCATGTTACTGGAACAATAGAAGGGGAATTATAATTGGCCAAAACGTACCCATGAGGTAACAATTTTATGAACTTCAGCCAATCCCCATTCAAGAAATTTCTTTTACCTTGGGGACCCCCACCAAGCCTATAAAAAGGGGGTCCCCACGTAGGTGTTTTGAAGCACTTTGTTGTGGCTGAGGAAGCCTTCTGATGGTTGTCCCAAGGTCCATAGTGTGGTCAGAGTAATATGACTGTTTGATTTTAGGTTAATTGCCCGTGCAAGGTTTAAAATGGTGCTACCCCAATTTGTGGGGTTCCACCGAGAATCAACTGGGGACTTTTGGTCAATTATTCTCTATTTTTATTTAAATTACAGTTAAGTACATCACAAAATCATACATGGTCGACATCTCCCCATTTTAGCTGAGTTTAACCCAAGACATTATTTCTCTGTAGCTGAGAGGGCAAATATCTGACACCAGTTATTGTTAAGACCGGAAAACATGACAGCTAAGAGGTGGCGCGGTTTATTTAAAGAAAAAACTTATGGTTCTTCTTTTGAGGGTAACTTTTTATAATAACTAGAATAAAAGCCTTGACTGGCAGAAGAACCTGTTGGGGACTGCTATCTTATAAGCCGTATAGGTGGAGAATAAGGGAAGGGTGCATGAATGACAATAATTCTGACATCGTGAGATTACAACAGATTGAATTGCTTTTGACTCCTAATAATATTAAGGCCTGGGCTGATGGGTCAGATTGCTATCATTTTTTTTCTAAAATATTTTCTCTAGTTGGCACGTCATGCTGGATGGCACCAATCTGTTCAAGGTAATGATGTATTGAACCCAGGAAAGGATAGTAGGGGAGATTCCATCTTATAATAAATGGGATGGGTACACCTGAACCTACTGTGATGGGCCTGCCCCATGCCACAGAGAGTCAGAAGTCTGGAAGGGAAATCTTAAACTTGAGTTATGAACTAATTGAGTCAGTCTAATTTACTATAGGCTTACGCCCTTTTGCAGAACTTGAACTTGAACATTCTAAGATATTTTGACATTAAAGGAGATGGTAACCAACCTTCTGGAGACAACTTATGGCATCCACCACTACCCCACACAGGCCATTAATCCTTTCCTTCAAACTCTGGGTGGTAGTAAGGATTAGGAGTGAAAACTGATGAGGTAGTCTGTAACTACCGCTCATCCACAACATGACTAAATAGCCTTTGTTTGTAAGGGGAAAGCAGCCTTTTGGGCCCTTCTTGGTTCTGTAAAAAAGCTCTTCCTTGTCTAGGCATAAGAATTGCTCCTCAGGACCTAAAATATTTTTCCCTCTTTGGACATGGAGAGCTCCGCCACCAGGAAATTGCATGAGAAGTAGTTTCTAAATGCATTAGGTAACTTGATGGCCAAGAGGGTGGTGACCTTCTGCAGGATGAGAAGCTTCAAGGTGTGGTATGTGGAAAGCTTTCTCCAGCTCTTTGCAGTGGTGCAATACATGGCACTTACACATGTTTCTCATAGGAGAAGAACCCTTTCAGGCAACCAGTTACTGAGCTGAATGGTGGGATTTACTTTATGCCAGAAATGCCTTGACCTCAGTCTCCTGCGAGTCAACCACCAATATGGTCTAGAACAAAATTATTATCACTCTTGAAAGACACAGCTGTGATTTGTGGAAAATAATTATGCTGCAACCAATAAAAATAGCGTTAGATGGAAAGTTTCATTACCCAAATCTTCCGCACCACATGGGGCCAAACGTTTACTAGAAAATTCTCAAAAAACCATTCATATGCAGGTGGCGCATATCCAACATGAATAGAGAGCCCGCCTTGAACTCATGGATGTGAAGCTGCTTGTGATTTCCAAACTTTTTATAATCGCTGATGGCCTTTGCTAAGTGTTCATGAACCAGGTTTTGAGTGTCCTAGATATGCAGCAAGCGCTCTTCTGCAGAAGGCAATATTGAGCAAAGGAAGGTCAATTTGGAACGAGGGGCTGCGCCTTAAGGTAGCTTAATATGGGGAAAAGCTAGTTGATGAGTGGGTCACATTATATATGCGAACTGTGCCAAGGGAAGATCAGCTTACCAGTGACCTGAGTAGCAGAGGCATAGCAGCGAAGATACTGCTTCAGGACCTGGTTGACCCTTTACGACAGCCAATCAAGCTGTGAGTGATATGTGGAGCAACATGGCTAGATTTAAGGATGGCAACAATACACTCTAGAAATAGGCTATAAACTGGGGCCTCCAATCACTCACCACTTCCTGGGGTAGGCTGAACATAGAAAAGACATGGTTGACAAAGAGCCTACTTTTTCCTCTGAGAAAATTTATAGAATGATTTGGGATGAATAGAAAAACATGGTAAATTAAATAAAAGACAACCATATTTGCATTAAACCCATTGGAACTAGGGTAGAAACAATGATTCAAAAAATGCAGAGGTCCACGAACCTTCTGCCTGGTGTAACATATGTAACAGACAGTTCATTCTCAACCTGTCCAATTTTTCTTAAGCATCATAAAGGATCAGGAACGGCCTGTCTGCACATCAAAGCAGCGGGCAAAATCTCATATTCAAATGAAATTCTAAGGTTGACTCTAATAAATTAAGTTCAGCAGAAGAGAGGATCAGAAACATGGTATCAAAGGTACAAAGTCAGAAACTCTGGAACAGAGGATTATCTTGCAGGATGTAACACTGGCGTCCCAGATTATTCAAATAACTATCTAAATGGGATATTGAGCCTTCGCAAATGATGATCTTTCATCATTCAGAAGCTTGGGCTAAAGGAGCCTAGTTGAGTAATTTGCACTGCTATATTAAGGGGAAGGTGATAACTGTGAATTTGATTTTTGTTTTCTATATATTTACAAAATTTTTTAAAAAAGTTAAAGCGTAATTTCAGTATTTTTATTATTACAAAATTTACTTTATAAACCCAGATCTGTAGAATGAGATTAACAAGCGAGTTATATCAGGCATTGGCCTCATTTTTGGCGTTGTCGTGGAGCTAGATCATGCTATAGGCGTGCAGTGTTGCTAGGACTGTGATTTGAAAATACTTCATGACATTCAGACATGGCGTGCAGGCAAGAATGGATTTCTGCTGGGTTGTCAGTTATGTGGTCAGTGACACGGCTGGTACTACCCAACTTTAATGTAGCATACCAGCCTGAACCCGCCCATTACATTAAATGAAGCTCAAAATACTTCATTTCTTTCTTGTGGGGCTCCCAAAAGGAGGCGGTGGTCTCAGGAGGATAGGAATGGTACCAATACTTATCAATGTGGTAATGATAGGCTTCTTGCTAGCATTTTTAATGTGCAAGGTGGGGTGGTTATGGTATGCTGAAACGCCAAGATCAGCGTAAGTCCTGTTAATGCCAAAATAAAAACAACGGGCGAGTAGTCCTGTCCATGGAGGCGCTGGTCAAATTCTTAGGGTGATAGCGCAGATTTGTTTTACAGGCACGCTTGGCACAGGCGACAGTGGGGAAGCCCCTTTACTGATCTAGATAGCCCAAAATTATGATGCATTACCCTCAGACTTGGCAGGCTGGGTGAAGGAGCTGTTTGAAGGACAAGGCCGCCTATCAAGTTCTATGGATGAGTGTTTGTACTTGATCAACTGTGCAACCTTCCCAGATGAGGCGAAGGATTAAGCATGGTCAGCACTCCTGATGGTTATCCAGGGGCATAGCTTGCTGGGGGAGTACACACAGATTTCCATCCGTTGGTAAAAGCGTCCCAGGTGGTGAAACACAAACTTATGAATGTTCTATCAAGGATTACAAGCAGATCTACCGGCAGCCATAGTGGCAGCAAAAGTTCAGGGTACGCTGGCAGAGGAGGTTTCATTAGCCCTTCAGGTTAAAAAATTTGGAGTTGGCACAAGACTAGAAAGGGCTCCATGTCGCCAGGAAAAAGGGAAATTTCTGGCGAGTGGTCAGCCCAGTTATGGGGGCTGGCATGCAGTCCCAAAAAATTGTGCAGATGTACAAGGGGGCCCAATAAGAGACCATAGAGGAATTCAGTAAAGCGGCGAGCTAAGAACATGCCCAAGTACTCATCACCCACAAACTTGCAATATAATAATTCAATTAATAGTGTATATCTTTCTTCATTTTATTCTCAATTAATTATCTTGGTGGTGTTATAAATGAATGGCGGAACAGAAGAGCTGATGGTCCTGGTGGATACAGGGGCAGAGGAAAATTATGTTGAGCTCATGTAGCCAAGAAATTAAAGTTGAAGATTCAGAAGAGAATGTAGGTTGTGTCTTTAATGTCACAGAGGGCTCCCTCATGGGGAGCAAGTCCCCTGATAGGAGTATGGCAGGGTCCATTTAGGTCCAAGGAGCAGTTTTGTATAATAAAGAATCTGGACCATCCAGTGATGTTGGGGATGTGTTGGTGGCATCAGTTTTGACCCCTATATTGATTTGACTTTCTGTGAAGTTACCTTAAACCCAAGTGCAGGCACTTTGATGAGATGGAAATAGATAGTTGGCTAGTATATCTTATATGAATCCAAGAGCATGGATTTAAGCAGGTGGACGAATTGCGGATGGAATACTATAATTAAATGGGCATATTTGGGACAGAAGGGATGTCAGATTGTAGTGGTTGACTGAAAAAAATAAACTCTTTGACAACCAACAGATTGGACTGATTATCCTCCCAACTCGCAAGAAAATACTCTAATTCCAAACTTAAAGCCTATTGCTTTACACGGCTCAGGCTGATTATCTCAACGCCAATTCAATGCAATTAAATTATTAAAAGCTTGGGCCAAATACACTAGCACATTCAAGCTGATTATTAATGCAACAAAACTCAGAAATTGGTCCTGAATAATCAAAAACAATATCAAATAATCATAATAAGAAATAGTATGGGATCAACCCAAAGATAACATCTAAAAAATCCTTGGACAAACAGACATAAAAAATGTAATCAATTTTCCACCCTGGGGTGAAATTTGTATGTTGATCCTTGTAATTGGCACGGTAGCACTTACACATGGACTGCCCAAATGGGAGTACCTAGTGCTAACAAGAAAGGCCTGCTGCCGTCCTGATCAAGGGTGTATCAATTACTTAAATTGATGCCAAAATTTCCAGAATTTGTATTTTGTCAGCAGTATCATAAAACTCATATTGAGATGATCCTAGGATAATTTTGCACGCTCATTATTGCAATATTTGTCACTGAAATCCTCCCAAATATGAGAGTTTTTGGCAACAATAAACCTAGAAATAGGCCATAGTTATATTGTCAGGGCCAAACTGAGAAGGAAAATAATCTGTGGAAATTGCGTGCTCAAATTGTGGCCAGGAGATGCCCTAGAGGTATAAATACTGGCGTTTAGCCAAATGAATAACAATCAAATAATATAGCCTTAATAAAGATATATTTTATTTTATCTCTTTCCTGGTTTTTATCAATTTCATATATGGAGAGTGTCAATAAGCTGAAAGTGCCAAATCCAAAGCTTGTACCTTTGCCTGCCTCAGTGAATGTTCCCAAAAAAGAAGGGAAAATTGAGTTCAAAATGATCAGAAGAGTTGCAATAATCTAAATATGCCTAATGAGCTTCTGAATGGTCAGAATACTGTAAGATAAAGGTAAAATTGAGGATCATTTTGGCCAAATTTCTTCCAAATTAAGCATACAGGATTATTATTATCAAGCAAGCAGTCCTCAGATTTTAACAACTGGTGCTCACTAAAAATCAGTGACACTCTCTAAAATGGACTCACACAACCAGCTTCTAGCAGATTCAGCCAGATTAGAATGAAAATGATATGTAAACCAATGTAAAGTTAATCACTGAGTATTTTAACAAGCTGCCAGGCCTCTGATGTAAGTGCCTCCTACGTACTGGATCTTATCACAGTGGGGGGAGCTCATGTTGATACAACAAGACTGATTGACCTTACATCTGAAAGCGTAAAAGCTATACTGGAAACTCATTTAGATTTCTTATAATCTCAGACAGAACCAGTCAATATATATGCCACTTCAGGCTGAAAAGATTACCTGGGCTTAAATACAAAGCATGATGACTTTGAAAATTATGTTTGGACCTAGCTGGTTTCTGTGAACAGAGACATTGAAAACCTAATCAGCCTTAACAATGTTGTTATAATGGCCGATTTGCATAATTTGATTAATATGGAGGACATCACTTGTTAACTATACAAACAGAGATGTTAGGACCAATTGTATATACAACTGTGTCCACTTAAAGTTTATAAGCAGGTTCAAGAGCTTGGCCAATTAAGAAAAAAATATATAATACTAGCATTGCAATATAAAATAAAGTATAGTAAATAAAATAAAAAAGAAAAAAATAATAAAAATAATAAAAAAGAAAAAAATTATAAACTAAAATAATAAGAACTATATTACACCTAATTAGACTTTTCTTTCTCATTGCAATCACTATTACAACATATTCAATTCAAGACTGAATCTAGTTTGATAATCTCACAGAGGAGATTAGTCTGCGCCCATGTCAGGGAGCAGTTGGGCAAGCAAGGTAAGAGGAGCAGGTGGAAGGCCCGCAGCCTCTAACATTTGAAAACGCCCCAGAGAATCCAGCAGAATTGATAAAAATACTAAGAAACTGGCGGTCACTATTTCCCCAGAGATACTCGCATGGCAAGCACGATGCAACTGGTACATCAACATGCCACACTCCCAGCCACTTTTGTCAGTGGAATTCAGAGTCCGCATGTTTCTGGACATCCAAAAAATGGCCCTATGGGAAAATTTTTGTGAAGATGTACACACAATTTTCCTGACCGCGGTGTACGTTGCACCTCACTCCATGTCATGTGGTTGGCTGGACCTAGGTTTTGAAAGCAAAATGGCAGCAGACAAGGCTGCAGAAGTGCGCATAGTGGTTGACCTCCCCAAAGGGCAATGGGTCATGGAAACTAAATGCACCAGATGGACAAAATCAGACCAAAATTTCCTCATGTTCACCTTTTTGCCTACTACAGTAAAACGTGACAATTTGGAACAACACCTGAAAGATGGTCTCACCATATATGGCAAAATACAATCTTTCAAAATGCAACGCTTCATGCTGATGCCACACCTGTGCACTGGCAAAGCCATTGCAGTTCTGACCCCAACTGAGGAGATTGCGAAGGACCTAACCCAGATCCTGCACTCCACTTTTATTGATATTGCAGGGCATACCACCCACCTATTCTGGGTGACCGTGGACAGCGCGCCCCCATTTGCACCCACTGTGACGCGTTCGGCCATAAGGCACATGAATGCCCCATCAAGGAGGGCATCACATTCCAAGAGCACCCCTTGGCGGCCATGGCCAGCGGAGAGGCGCACTATGAACCAACCACAAGTACCAAGGAGGCCTTCCCATGGGGAGCACAAGGATGCTACCTACTGGTAAAGCCTATCTCCCCACAAGAGTGGAAGAAGGCCAAGCAGGCTCATAGGGCCGCGGCCAAGGAAGCGGCCAAAGTCACCACTGCTATCCCACACTCACAACGCCAGGAGGACATGGAGACCTTCGCGGTGGAAGCAACTCAGGAATCCATCAACTAATCAGATTGGGAGTATATACCAAGCGGGCCACTCAATCCAAGGATCCAATGGGAGATTTGATAACACCCAATCATTGCACCCAAGCTCTGGTTAAAACTGACTTGGGACCCATCCCAACTGAAATTTTTTTTTTGACCCGCTCAATGGTGCACCAAACTCACCCGCACTGCAAAAAATTCGTCCGACGTCGGGAAAACAAAAAGTGAAGGCTAAAGCCAATGCGACACTTTCCTCAAAAATCAACAAAAACTCTGATAGTGTTGCTGCTAACACCTGCGCTGCTGTGAAGGCCCGCGGGGATCTAGAAGAGGATGGTGGGCCCAGGTGCCCACCCCCTCACACCTAAGGTGTGATGGGGGAAACCTTCACTCTAGGGACATTGAATATTGCTGGACTCAAGGCCTCCCCATCCAGGGCTAGAAAAACTGAGTTTTTTACAACACAATTTAATCGTGGATATCCTGGCCATCCAGGAGTCCCACTGTCCACGAGGTTCCAAGAAAGCTTGAAAACAATGCTTCTCCCATCCCTATCCTTTTGGTCGATGCACTGTGGGGTACTAATTTGGAAAAATAAATTTTTCAAATTTTTATCCTCAGAAACATTCCCAAATGGCCGAGTGCTTATTATCACCTTCTTGTGGGCAGATGTAGCACACGCAATTGTCAACATCTATGCCCCAAATGGTGAATGCAAGTGTCAGGAATTTTCTCATCAGTCAAATCCCTCCCACTACCCCCAGACTCCTTCATAGTCAGCAACATGAACTGTTGGCTAAACACACCAATGGACCGGTGGCCTTCCTCACCCCATGCCACCCAGGGTCACTTAAGACTACACGTTCTAAAGGCCACCCTCAGGTTAATGGATGCGCTGCCACGGCATGCCCCGCTGCCCAAAAACATGACGTGGCCCCACGTCCACAATGGCCAATTAAGGTCCATGACCCGCATCAACCTTATTCTTCCACCGGCGAAATTCCAACCCCACATCTCACACTTCAAGACAACAAAATTGGAATTCTCCAACCATCAACTGGTCTCACTAAACTACCACCTACCTGTCACACCTGCTAAGGCCCCACATTGGTACAAAATCCGCCCCCCGAGCTCAGGTCGCCAGGATTTTCCACGTGGGTAGAAGAGGCAACTATGGCAAAAAGTTTGTTGCACCATTTTGTGCGGGACCCCATTTCCACATGGGAAACTTTCAAAGATGACACCATCCGCCACTGTCGCCATCTCTCCTCCAGATGCTCACGAGCCACATCAGCGGTTATCTCACGCACTCTGGCAGAATTGAACACTTAGAGTCCAACATCCCAGTTACAGGATACAGCTCTGCATGGGGATGGAAGTGGGTGGAGGCAGTTGCCCACCTCAACGCACTCGAAAGACAACATAAACATTGGGTTTGTGTTCAGTATAGGGCCACACGCATCACAGAAGGCAACAAGTGCACCGCACATTTCTTTAAGAAAATTTTTTTCACCACGCCAGAGCATAGCCTGCACACAGGTACAAAGATCGGATAATTCCATTGCGGATAAACCAGCCAAAGTGGCAATCAAAATGCAACAGTATTACTCCGAGTTGTATCAATCCAAACCAATTCAGCCAGCTGAAGTGGTGGAATTTCTTAACTGAGCCCACATCCGCTCCATTTTCTGATACCCGGAAATAATGAATTTGATTACTCCAAACAAATTATGGACAGCCATTCGCGGTGCACCAAACCGAAAATGCCCAGGCCCAGATGGCATTCCATATGAGTTATACAAAAAATATCTCAAAAATCTATCTCCATTGCTGCTCGCCTCACTTAAACAAAGCCTGATGGAAACGCGCCTCCTACCAGGAGGACATGAGGCCTTCACTGTCACACTCTTCAAGAAAGGGGATAAGCTAGACTTAGCCAACTGGCGCCCCATTTCTCTAACAAACACAGACACCAAAATTTTAACAAAAATTATGGATAACCGTTTAGGGACTGTACCATCTGCCACCATCTCCCCAGAACAATTCGGTTTCATTCCCAGAAGGTCGATTTGGGACAACGTGCACTCTGTGGCTAATGTATGTCAGTCCACAGCCTCTGGGGCACTTGTATTCTTGAATCAACAAAAGGCCTATGATAGAGTAAACTGGGAATACCTCAGGGCCTGCCTCCATCAATTCTGACTACCCCCTCACTTCATAAACTGGGTAATGCTGCTCACAGAATCTGCAACAATGGCAGTGCGTGGCCCTGGCTTCCTGATGGAAGTAGTCCACCCTCAAAGGGGCTTGCGACAAGGGGACCCCCTCAGTCCACTCTTATACAACTTCAGCCTTGACCCACTACTGCGAAATGTGAATGCCCAACTCACTGGGGTCCACGTGCCAGGCCAAGCCCCAGTCAAGATAATGGCGTTTGCAGATAATTGTGTGGTTGGGGTGTCTAATAATCAAGATGCACGCGCGCTAGAAGCTCTCATCCAGGAGTATTCCCGGGTAAGCAACGCGGCACTGAACGCTTTCAAAACCGAAATTATCCTCCTTGGTCAGTTTCAGAACTGCTGGACCCCAGCAATTAGTTCCCAACCCAGCCCATCTGCTCGCCCACGTCCTCGCCCTACTAATTCAAAACACATCGCCCCACTGGTGCTCCCCTTCGTGCCACGTCCTACCATAGGACCAGTACGCCATCTGGGCGTGTGGATGGAGGCAGGTGGATAGGCGTCAGCAGTAATGGAGTGCCATATTCTGGATAACGTGACGAAGCGAATCGCCTCTCTCAGAGCCCACCCTACTTCCCTTACTGGCAGGATTGTTTTAGCCAACTCCATGCTCCTCTCCAAAGTCTGGTTTGGAGCCCATGTCATCCCCTTCTCCCCAAGCTTCCAAAAACCTTGTACGCCTTGCTGCAAGGATGGCTTTGGTTGGGCCCGCCTTTCAACCAGTGCGGCTAGAGGTCATGTTTGGCCCTCAACATCATGGTGGCATGGGCCTGCTTGACTTCAAAGCCCATGCCGCCAAGATCCTGGGCACCTGGATTGCGACTGTCACCACCCCTACACTCCCCTCCCAACACTGGTCCCGCGCAGCCTGCTCCAACTTCTCCCGCGCCTTGGGCCTCAACAATCCATCAAACCCCCACTCCCTCATGAAATACCTCGCTTCACACACATCGGCCACAGGTCCTCACGGGACTAAAACCCACTACAAACGAATCCTACTCTCTATGCGGAGCGCTGAGTGGAGAATTCTTATTAGCAGACATACAACCCAAAGAGGCCGCCCCTCTCCTCAGTTCACACAAGAGGTACAGGGGCTACTCATCCATGATGGCGTGATCCCCATTCGACCCCATGTCCTATCCAGGGTGGACTACCTGGACATGATGGACATCCCTTACTCCATTGAGACCCAAAAAAATATCTGGAAATATGTACACCATCCTCTTTTGCAACCTCAAGTATGCTCCCATGTGTGGCGCTGCCTGAGGCGAGTGTATCGTACAGCTGAGCGCTCTAACGCTTTACACTCATCCTGTGTCGTGTGTGGACAGTATGGAACGCTGTTCCACCGCCTAGAATTGTGCCCCACCTCTAAAGTGATATGGCGCGAAGTCCAACGTCTGCTAGGCCAGGATCAAATGCATCCCTTCAGTCTGTCAAGAGATATGTTTGCTTCATTAATGGCCTCCCTCCTCCCACCCTCCCTCCGCGCTCTGGTGGTTGCAATCGCCATGTGGACTATCCACACGATTGTCTTGGATGCCATCGCAGGCTCCACCCCCACCCTCCCAGAAGCGTTCCACAGATTCTGGTCCCATTTGGTGGACCACTTTCAAGCGTGGATGTTTGGATACCTCCCACCGCGTCGCCAAAAGCTGGTCTCCTCCTGGTTCCCAGTCTGGTTCATCAAATCAGACCCCTTCCTCCACACGTGCTCAATTGTGGCTATGGCCCCTTCACACGTTTCCTCCCCCTCCCCATAAGTGGCGTTCCCGCTGGCAACAAAAGATAGCATCGCTTCTCTGGGGTGCCTCCCCTGGTACTAAGTTTTGTCTCTTCTGAGTCATATTCGGAAGTGTCCAGCCCATGGTTGGCCTTCCCCGCAATAAATTTAAGAATATATTACACCTAATTAATACTTTAGTTTGCACTTGAAGATGGGGAGAGGATCCAACTTAAATTAATTGGCAATTAGGGAAAAAGTTGAGGCTATGCACTTGGCCTACTCTATTAGCAATTTGGGGCCACAATTAACAAATGATGAAGATCAATGAAGGCTATTTGGGAATCTTAGGGCTTATGTTTGAGTCAAGTGGGAGGAAATGTCAGATTCTGGTGGTTGAATAAAAATAAACCCTTTGACAACCAAAAGATCGGGCCAATTATCCTCCCAATACTCAAGATAATACTCAAATTCACATCTTAAAGCCTATTGAAATTACATGGTTTGGGCTGATTATTTCAACATCAATTTATTTTTCATTTAACCAAGGCAAGCCAACCAGGGGACGGGCATTACCAATATGTGTGTAAAATGGTGGGGAAGGAAGAAAAGCAGTGACTAGATCTGATTGGGAACCCCGGGGTACACAGGTTACCCCTGTTGCCAGCTGGGACCACCAGGTATGAGGGGGATTGGTGCTCTACTCCAAGGGGGTTGCCCCCACTATGGAGCAGGTGCGAAGGAAGGGGTCCGTGTGAAGGAACCAGAGAGGGAACCATGAGTTTATGTGTCTCTGTTGCCTTGGCCTCATATACCCATAGAGCCAGGCTTAGAAATGCTATAGTTATGGACGTGGAACCTATTGACAGCCCCATGGATAGTAGGGACCGTGCCCTTGAACGCATCCAAGGCAATAGTTTGGATCATCTACATTGCAATGGGTATCAATAGGGAGCTCAGGGTGGATGGGATTGGGGACATAAGTCAGATCGCGAGTAGGCTCTTCAAGATAGAGAAATCCTGGCCATCTTGGATCTTGAGCAGGCGTGTAACTTCTCGCCATATGGCTTTGGATGGGGGGGAAGGTTTCCAGGCAGTGGTGTAGGGAGCCCTCTCCTCCACATACTGAGCAGGTTGCGTGGAGGGAGTGGGTGTGGTCCACCATTCTGTAGGTCCTTCTTAGCCAGCGCCAGGTGTTGGCCCTTACCCTCAGCTGGAGGAGTGGATGGTGCGTCATCCTCAATATTGCCTTTTGTGTGGTTAGGTCGTAGGGGATATCAAAAGCATCTAGGTATTCAACTCTGGCGATGGATGGGGTCGTGGTGAGTATATCTCTGTGGGGGTGGTCTTCTGGCTTTTGTAATGCGAAGTGGGGTCTGGGTCATCCCCTTCCCTGCACTGTACCGGTGGTAGCAATGTTTCACCCCATGCGGCAGATGTTTAGAGGAGGCGCTTAAAGTGAGGGGAGGTGTTCCGTGCGGGCTTGTTGTGTTGGGGCAGGTAGCGAGGTATGTTAGTAAGCTAGAAGGATGGTGTGGGTTAGGTATTTTAAGTGCCTGCGTGAAGTTGGCCCTCGCTGCCCTGGACCAGTGCTGTTGCGGGGGTCCAGGGTTAGCCCTTCCTCTATCCAGGTGCCCAGGATGCAGTTGGCATGATGCTCAAAATCTATCAGGCCCATGCCCACGCTGGAGCATGGGCCATACAGCGTTTCAACCCAGACTGGTGGGCGGGATCCAGGCCACAGCCAACCCTGGATGAGTGCATGGATTGACGTTATAAAGGTGGGGAGAAGGGGATTGCATGAGTGGGGGACCATAGCATCGGGAGGATGAGAAAGTTGGCAACTGCCACTCGCCCTGTTAGCCTGGGGGATCTGCTCTTGAGGGAGGCGATTCTGTTGGATATCCGTTGTAGCAGGTTATTTTCTATCATCTCACTTGCATACCCCCTGTTTCCAACAATATCCCAAGGTGGCGGAAAGGGGTGGTGGGGGGTAATGCAAAGGGTAGGGTGAGTGAGTTTTTGCGTCTTAGGGTTGTGAGTGTTGGGGGATGTGGTCCAGTGGTGGTGTATTTGCCAAGGAGGATTATTTCAGATTAATGTTTATTAAGTGATGCACTACTCACCATAAAGTATTCCTCTAGGGTGCGCTCCAGCTGTCAGGCGTCCCTGTTGTCAGCTATACCTGTTACACATTCTTCCACAAAGGCTAGTATCCTGACTGGGGGCTGGCCTAGCGCAGTTATGTCCCTGAGGTGTGAGTCAAAACTAAAGTCGTACAGTGGCGGGCTGAGGGGATCCCCTTGCTTGAGACCTCTGCGTGGGGTGATCCTGTTGGTCAGGAAACCAGGGCCACATACCGCCATTGATGCAGATTCCATGAGGAGCATTGCCCAGTTGATGAACCTGGGTGGGATGTTGAAAGCATGTAGGCACTCTTTTAAGTATAGCCAGCTAATATGGTCATATGCCTTCTCCTGGTCAAGGAATACCAGGGCACCTGTCACTTTGGATTGGAATACATTGGTGATGGAGTGTATGTTAGACCAGATGGAGCGCCCTGGTGTAAAAAGAAATTGGTTGGGTGATAAGTCTTTTGAGGCTAGTGCTCCCAGTATGGTAGCTATTATTATTGTGATTAAATTAGTGTCAGTATTTGAGAGTGCTATTAGGCGCCAGTTGGCCAGGTCCATTCTGTCGCCATTTTTGAATAGGGTAATGACATAGGAGTCCTGGCCTCCTGGGAGGAGATGGGTCTCCAGCAAGCACTGGTTCATAGACGCTAGGAGGAGGGGGGCGATCTGTCTAAAGTATTTTTATAAAATTCATAGGGTATCCCATCAGGGCCTGGGCATTTCCTACGTGGTGCACTGCGGACTATATTCCAGAGCTCCTCCTGCGTTATCAGGTTTAGGAGACTATAGTCTGGCGGTGCACTCTGTATTCTGGCAGAGTGTATTCTTTTTATTTTTTAGGGGTTGTGTGGGGTGTTATGGTACTGTTTAGTGTAATAGCAGTGGATTTCCGCCTTGACCTCCGTTGGGTCAGTTACCATGGTTCCATCAGCTTTACAGACCTGTGCACACTGGGGCAGGTTGCCTTGGGAGTGGTATTGGCAGAAGAAGAATGCTGAGCAGGTTTCGCCTTCATTTATGTGCTTACTTTTCCATGATGCTTTTATTCTGTGTTGGTGTTCGTGGGTGAGGGCGTTAAGGCAGGTGGAAATTGCCGCCCATTTGCGCCCCCAGTTAGGGCTGTATCCTGTTTTTGGGTATTAAGTTCAAGGTGTTCAAGTTCCGCCAGGGTGCATCTAATTGTGGCGGTATCTGCGATGTATTTGCACAATAAGATATGGAAGCTCTTGTTTATTAGTTTGGATTTGAATTTTTCACAAGATTTGATGAGATCTGATGTAAATGGGGCAGTGAATTTTGGGCTTGAAGCTTCATGCTCAACCCATTCAGAAATTTTGGGGAGTTTTATATTCTCCAGGTATAGCTTCCTCCAGGGAGTCGTCCACATTTGAGTCCTGGCTGGCGTGAACTGCACTGAAACTAGACAATAGTTGGAGAAATTAATTTTTTTGTGGCAAAGTTAGTAAGAATGAGTGACAGGATTTCAGCGTGAGGATGTGGTCAATGCGGTTCGTTGAGATGAGCACACCCTCACATATGCTGGGGCGGGTCATGTGGGGAAGGAGTAGAGCCCTGGGGGGAGGGTGTCATACAGGCCAAGGGATGCCTTCATTGCGCGGAACTTGGAGTGTCCCGTTGGGTATCCCTGGGGTGGGGCCATTGGTCCATGGTGGGATAGTCCCAATAGTTGAAGTCGCCCAACAGGATAGTGTCCTGTGGGAGGTTGAGCGTCAGGATGGATTTGAGGAATTTTTCCACTTGGATGTGGTGCACGGTGTGTAGATACAGGCTATTGATATTGTGGACTCTTAGTTTGCAATCCTTGAGATTAGGACGCGGCCATCTAAGTGTGATGAGGATTTGACAATTTTTAATTTTTTGTTATTATTATGGACAACCACCCCACAGTGGGACATCCATATTGACTGGGATTGTGAGACCCTGGCTGCCCAGGATCCCTCTTCCCCCTTAGACAGTGGGTCTCTTGGATGGCCAAGATGTCTACCAGGGGTTTGTGCAGGAAGTACAATTTTGGCTCAGGACGCTTGAGCCCTGGCTCCTAATATGTTTAGCATCCCTATTGACACTGGGGTGCCCACGGCGCCTCAGGAGCGGTTGGGTGGGACTTCTGGCCCTAGTTCCCGCTCATTGCCTTGGACTTGATCCATGTGATTGGGCCAGTCCACTCCGAGGCTTCCAGTTCCTTACCTTATGATGATTTTGTGTGGGTATTGTATTAAGCTTTTCTGCACGTGATTTTGTTTGATTCAAATTGTTGCGCTGATTGGTTTCTGATGTTTTGGGTTTGATTTTGGCGCTCTGGGCCCTGTTGGATAATCCATAGTGGATGCAGAATGTTCTGTTAAGTTTATTTGATTGGGATCACGTGGTGATTCTGTCAGCTTATTGAGAAATTTTTCTACCTGGGTTGTCCAATATGACAGTTTGGCTTGGATCACATCCTCCATGGTTGCTCTGGCTTGGGAATTAGTTTCTGATTAGCTGATTCACCCGATTTCCTCTGTCCATCTGGATTTGGTCCAGGTTGATGGAGGAGGTCGTGAGAGATGCGGCCTTGGCCGCTGCTCACTTGTGGGCCTTCTGAACCTGTTTGCATAATTTGGGTGAAATTGGGTCAATGAGGACATAGTGTCCACCTCTCCCCAGAGGAAAGCGTGGTTGGCGTCGACCTTTCTTCCAAAGGACTCCTCATTTTCATCCATGGCGTCATCACAAAAGTCCAGGGCCATGATGCCCTCCTTCATGGAGCATGCATGCTACTTGTGCCCCAGTGCTGTGCAATGGTTGCAGATGGGTGGTGCGTATTCTGGTGTGACACGGAAAGGTTTTGACACTCTTCCATCTGGGAGGTGAAATACCATAATGCTTGGGAATTTGGTTAAATTTGCAGCCACGGTGGGGACCAGGTCAATTACAGCGATTGCTTTTCCTGTGCACAGGTTCAGCATCAGGTGGAAACGCTGTAGATCTATTTGTTTTATTTCTCTATAGCTTTGAAGGTTGAATAAGAGTTTTTTTTAATTAGCTTATAGGGGAGGTTGGTGGGAAGTGAGTCAAATGAGATGAACAAAGTGTTTGCTTTGTTCCATCTGGTGCACGCGGTGTGCACAATTCATTTGCTTCCAGGAGGGCTATTTTGACACATACTTTTGCTGTGGCATCTGCATCCTCTTTAGTTCCAAATTAATATCAATTCAGCCATGGTGGATGGTGTGGGTGGTAACATATACTGCGTGGGGAAAGAGGGAGGCCTGTGCATCACCTACCTTCTCCCACAGAGTTAAGGAATCAACCCCTAAGAAAAGTTAGAGCCCGTGATCCACTTTTGATAGGGGATTTGCATATTGTATTTTCATGTACTGGTTTTGTTTTGTGGTAAACTCCACAAACCTGGGTGGTGTTTGGGTTTGGGTTTTTTTGGTGGCGTTGGCTTCCAGTCCCCGTCCAGGGCGTTTTTTGCCCTTGAGTGCACCGTTTTGGCCATTGCTCAATATGACTTTCGCCCAGTTTTGTTGGGTTTTATTTAATCGCTCATCTCACCTGTGTGATTATCAAAATCTATCTGTTTAAATTGAATCTCAGTAACTGATGTTATTATTATGGGAAAGAAAAGCTTCAATATCAATTTAATAGATTTTTCTATTAAAAGCTAGGGCTAATTTCACTCGCACATTCATGCTGATTATCACTGCAACAAAACTTGGCAATTGGTTTCAACTAATCAAAAACAATATCAAATAATCACCATAAGAATATAGGGATTGACCCAAAGATAACATCTAAAAATCCCATGGACAAATATACATAAAAGATTTAATCACTTTCCCATCCTAGGCGAAATTCATATGTTGATCCTCATAATTGGCATGAAAGCACTTGCACATGGCCGCCTGAATGGGAGTACCTAGTGTATTGAGAGGGCCTGTTGACATCCAAAACAGGAACTTATTTTCATCATCTGTATGACGAAAACACAAATTGGGCAATCCCAAGAATAACTAAATTCCAACCTTGTGGCAAATTTTGTATGTCAATCCTCATAATTAGCACAATAACATTTGCACATGAACCACCCAAATGGAAGTACCTAGTGTTATTGAATAATGCCTAACGACCTCCCAATTAAGGGATCATCATTTACTTAAATTGATGCCAAAATTTTCCAAGAATTCATATTTTGTCAGCAGTATGATGAAACTCATAATGAGATAATCCTAGGATAATTTTGCATGCTCATTGTTACGTTTTTTGTCACTGAAATCCTCACAAATATGAGAGCATTTTGCCACATATACTCTATCAATAGGTCATAGTTGTATCTTTTCAGGGCTGAACTGAGGTGGAAAATAATTTGTGGCAATTGTGTGCTCAAAATGTGGCCAGGAGATGCCTTAGAGCTATAAATACCGACGCCTGGCCTAATGAATAATCATCTTAAATATAGTATTAATAAAGATATATTTTATTTTATCTCATTCCTGGGTTTTATCAGAGTTTCATATGGAGAGCGTTGACAAGTTGGAAGTGCCAAATCAAAATCTTATTCCTTTGCCTGCCTCAGTGGAAGTTCTTGAATACAAAGGGAAAATTGAGTTCAAAATTGACCAGAAGAGTCAGAATAATTTAAATACACCCAGTGAGCTTCCAAACGGTCAGAATACCTTAAGACACAGGCAAAATTGAGGATCATTTAGCCAAACTTCTTCCCAATTAAGCGTTCAGGATTTTACTATCAAGCAAGCAGTCCTCAGATTCTAACAAGGGATTTGCCATTTTCCTTCACTCGCTTATTTGCGTTTTTGTATCAATAAAAGAAAGAGCCCAAAATTCCCTGGAGATGCCCAGTTTTCCTAATAAATCATTGAGTGAAAGTGGCATTGGAAGAGCATGTAAGTTTACTGTTGTGTGAAGGGGTTGATCAGTTCATTGAAATACACTGTCATGCTACTGGTACTCCTGTTACCAAAAGTAAGTGGGGGATTATGCTCATACGTGGACTTTTGGTGACTCCACACGGTTATAGAGCCAGATCCTTATCCCATGCCGCTGGTGAAGGATATTCTCCTAATGGTCCTAGGCTGTGCCATCTTTATGAAGCTAGATCTCATGGACGCATTTAAACAAGTAATTGTGAAGCTGGAACATAAAAATAAAAGGTGTTTTAATGTCATTAAGGATGTTTTAGTATCAGATAATGCCATTTGGGCTACAGAATGCCCCAGCAGTGTTCCAGCGTATGATCAATCAAGTGCTTTGTAAGATTGGTCATTTCTACGTTGAATATAGAGATGGCATTACCATGTTTTCCTGTTCCTGAGAAAAGCATATATGCGATTTGCAGGAAGTGCAGGAAGCACTTATTAAGGTGGGTGTGCAGTTGAATTTATCCAAAGCTCAGTGATGTTTTTGGGCGATGTCATGTTTAAAAATGAACTTGGGATATGTTCTGAAAAACTGTGGGCAGTTTGAGCATGGAAGGCACCAAAGGATCAAACAGGGGTCTGGAGTTTTTGGGACAATAATAATTTCTCTGGAATTTTGTAAAAAAATCTGTCACAAATGGCTCTGCCACTTACGCAATTAATATGGTATGTCCCATTTGTATGGGGTGAGGAGGAGAGGACATTCAATTTGTTAAAGATAAAGCTTCTTTCAGCACCTGTTCTGGCACATCTGGACCCTAAGAAACCTTTTGTAGTTGAGATAGATGCATTGAATCATGCCATGTGCGCTTTGTTATACCTAGAAGTGGTGGATGGATTACTAGCCCTATGTGCTACTTTAGCTCAAAGATGATCCCAGTGGAAATAAATTACCTATTATATAATAAAAAATTACAATTGTGGTCTCAGCTCTTTAGGAATGGAAGCACTATCCGCTTTATGCTCATAACACTCTTGTTTTTCAGACGAATCATTGAGCACTGAAATTATTGTGAGCCAAAGAAGATGGGCCAGCGCCTAGCCCGCTGGTATGTGGAGCTGGTCCGCAAGATTTTCAGGTAAAATACCATCTAGGATAGGCCAACACCTTGACTGCTGTCTGAGTCAGGACGTGGGGTTGGCTTACAAGAAGATGAATTGGAGGGTTTTAACATGGATACAATTTTTTGACTAAAATGGTTTATGATGATCAAAAGTGAGTAGTTTGAATTAGGAAAAGAGATCCACTGAAAAGAGGAGGTCAGCATCTGGTCATTGGTTATGGGATGAGACAGCAGAAGGCCAGCAGCATGACCACCATCATACTTATGGGAAAAGGAATGGCATACTATACCATATTTTGCATGTGGGTCATGAATCCATCATTGCAATGGATGGTATTTCAATCTTCTCACAACCACCCATTGGCGGGGCACCTGGGAGTTGAGAAGTTTATCAGATTGGATCAGCAGAATTACCTGTGGCTGGTTAATCAAAAGGATATTATGAATTATGCGGCTTAATGCTTTATTTACAGTACAATAAAACCTTTGAGGAAGCCTTCTGCTGGTAAGTTAATTCCACTTTAAATTCTGAGTTGCCCATGGTGTCAGTTGGTGTAGGCTTTATCACAGGTTTGCCAAGATTCCAAGGGAAAGATGAAATTATGGTTATTGTCAATCAGCTGAATCAATATACCAAATTTTCCCCTGAACCATCAAATGTGCAGTCAAGGACGCAGCAAAGTGTTTCTTTAGATGAATTATTTGCCTGGCATGGCCTACCAATAGAAATCGTATTGGAAAAAAGTCCCAATTTCAATTAAATTCAGGTTTAATTTGCTCAAAAATTTAAAAATTCGCCCATGTAAGGCTTCAGCATATTATCCCAATACGAAAGAAAAATGGAGAAGAAAACAAATACTCAAACAGTATCTCTGATGCTAAGTTTTGATAAGCAGGATGATTGAGTCTTATGAGTCAATTTTCCCAATTTGCTTATAATAACCACTGTCAATCATCAATGGGGTGACCCCATTTTTTGTGAACCATGGACTCAATACTATGTTGGATGGTGGTTTAAGGGGGATTGTGTCAGGGGTAGACTAGATAATCTGCAAAATGGCAGACATTTGGAGAAAATTTATATGGAATCTGCAATGAACCATGGCGCGGCAGAAGTGTCAGGCTTATTGACAAAGGGTTCTGGTTCCGCTATTTATTTTTGAAGATTGTGTTAAACCGACCTAGAACTACGCTGTGCTAATGAGAAGACAGAAGCTTGGCCTAAAGTCTTATGGACCACATAGAATTATTAATGCTTTTAATAAGGTCGCTTTTGAACTAAAAGTTGCCAGAAGGGCCAAAGGCCCACATATTGATCCAAACCTCACAACTTCAGAAAGTTTTTATGGGAAAGGACCAGAGCATCTGAGACCATTGAGCCCTCATGAGAATAATAGCCAAGAAAATTAAGTTGAGCAATTTACCAGATGAAATGGGTGAGAGGCCTGTGGAAGTTTATTGGTAAAATTGAAGGGATATCTAGTAGAGGAGGCAACATACAAGCGCTGGAAGAATGTGCATGTTGCCTAAAAAAGTCCAGGACTTCTGGCCTCACAGAGGGGTGATGTAATAAACCAGGCACAGTCTGGTCCACACATCAACCTGGTGTGCAAAATCTCAGATTCCAATGAGAATTAAAAGGCCAACACAAAATTGAGTTTGGTAGAAGTATGGATCAGATACGGGGTCATCAAAGGTATGAAGTCAGAATTTTAAAACAGAGGCTGATCTAGAGGATTGTGACACTTGCATCCTGAATTATTAAATAATGATTAAATGGGATATTGAGCCTTCGTAAATAATGATCTGGTCGTCATTTGAAAGCTTGGGTTAAAAGAGTCTAGTTTATACTTTGCAGTGCTATATAAAGGGAAGGCGTTTAATGAGAATAATGATTAGTTTTCTAAAAAATGCTACAATAAACAATAAAAGAGTTGCTATCTTACTTTAAATAATTTTTATTAACAAAAAATATGCTTATAACCCAAATCTGAAATTGAGCTCAACAAGCGAGCTAGGTCAGCCATTGGCCTCATTCTTGGTGCTGTCTTGGAGACAGACCATCTATTAGCATGCATTGTCACTGTGACTGTGGTTTGATAATACGTCATGACATCCAGACATGGTGTGAGGGTTCAGGGTTGGATTTCTGCTTAGATGTTAGCTATACGGTTGGCGACATGGTTGTTATTACCAAGCTCCTTTGTAGCATCCGGCTTACCCACATAGTACAAGCATAAGTCATGCAATTGTGATCCAGGCGGGACATTCTTAGAGATACCTGTCCAGTTAAATGACTTTTTTACCAGATTTAAGCATTTCTATTTCATGGGTGGCCAACCGCTAGGATCATGTTGTTCACAAAATTACCTCATTGCAAAGCATAAAAGAAAGCCAAGCTCAAATACTAAACAAATTTATCCTCTCTTTTTAAAAAGAGTGGTTTGTTTTTGGTGTGAATGTTAACAATTGATTAAATAACTCCAGCACATCCAAGCAGGATGTCTTACCAGCAAGCACACAAGAAACCAAAGGCACAAGCAGGGCCCAGCACAACACAGAAGTTGCAAGAGCAATTGGTAATATTTTAGAAGAAAGGATATTTATGGTCATTTCACGAGGCTCATTAATTGGTAGGACTCATGGAGGGGTACTGTTCAACATATCTTGAAGAACACCTAGAACAAGCTTTATAATCTTGTAAGAAAAGTTAAAGCTACAGAGGTCGCGATAGGTCCAGGCCTAATGATGTGCCAAGTTCTGTGGCTTCCTAAAATACATGAAGCTTAATGATCCTTTCTGAAAACTACTTCATATTGTGCTCCATGGAGGAAATAGCCCCAGTGTGTATGAAACCACGCCACAACAGCAAGCTTCCTGTCATAGATGGAACAAAAATTATTGAGGAGGAAAACTTTGTAAAAATTAAGTGAAAGTATGCTCCACCCTTTTATGGTCCTGAAGTAACACAGCCCCCAACACAGCCGCAGAGGCATCACCCGTCAAAATATAGGGCTTCAATAAATCTACATGCTTTTGAATCTGGATGCTCCAAGAAATATTTCTTTGATAGCCTTAAAAGTTTGTTAGACTTCCATCCACTTGAAGGGGATGTTTTCTCTTATCAGGGGACAAAGGGGTGCTATTAATAGAGAACATGGGAGAAAAGTATTTATGGAAAAAAATGTTACCTAAGTAACTCTGCAGCTGCTGTGCATGATGATAGTGGGCCACGTGAGAATAGCCTCAAGTTTTCAGGGAGAATGACATACCAATCTTCAGAATTGTGTTACCCAGAAAAGTGAAGTCCTCAATAAAAAACTACCATTTTGAAGGCTTCATATACAGATACACTTTCTGCAAGGCAGCCAGCACCGCTTCAAGGTCTTTTGCATGCTGCTCATGAGTGGGAGAGTGTACCAAGATGTCTATAATACATGACACCACACAGATGAAATGGAGTTTGCCTTGAACGTCCTCAATAAAGTGTTGGAAAGTGGAAGGTGCATTTAAGACAAAGGAAATTACTATTATCTGAATTATACCCTTTTTTGTATAAATGGATGTAAGCTAATCCTGAACTTTTGCTACCCTGATTGTACTAAGCATTTACAAGGTCAAGTTTAGAAAAGGCCTGGGATTTTGTAACGCTTGGCTGATTTTTTGTTCCAAGGGGAGGGGTAAGAGACATGTACCACTATATCATTAAAAGCCCATAGTCCACGCAAGGTTGCTGGGCTTTATTACCATTTGTATAAAGACTATGAGAGAAGCAATAGGAGAGGATTTACAGAATATACACACCTCTCTAAAGAATATTTACCCAGATCTCCAGCACCTTAGGTTCTTTTTCAGTATATGGATATAACGGGCAGTTGATACTAGCTAAATCTACTATTAAACAAAAAGCTAAATAATAAAACGAGTGAGGTGGGAGAGGATTGGCTTTTTCAATATCAAAGATGTCCTTATATGGCATTGAACAGGAGAAAAATAAGGAGATAGGTCAATGAGAGAAGGAGTTGAAGCGATGGAACCCACTGCTCCTATGAAAGCAAACGTATCAATGAAAGGAAACTCAACTTAAGTATATTCTCGATTTTCTTCCCCGTAAGCATCACTTTTGGTTACAGGTGATTAAATTGATTCAATTAGTTACAACTTGTGAAATTGTGCTGACCAATCAGGGGATGACAAAGCAACTGAATCCACGTAACTCACACACCTATGCAGCAGCGATGAAGGGGAACAGCATGGGCCAGAAGGTCCAGCTGCTCAACTTTAACTGTAGTGCAAAAAAGGTACCATATGTCTTAAACAGTGACTATCTCAAGATGGTCTAAGATTTTCATCAAACGGGCAACATCAGCCAAGCTTTACCCAAGTCCTCTCATGAATTTGGTATGCGCATTAGCTTTGACGTTAAAAAACCTCTACAAAATGAAGCAGTATGTCAGGTTATCCCAGGACGCTTCCCAAAAGCTGTAAGATTGGCTAAAAAACTCACAATGGGAACCTTAAATCTTAACTTTACTACTGCTGAGGCCATGGATGCAGTCATAGCTGCCCCATTTGTAGTCAACTACTGTTGGGATTTTTGCCCATATTCCAGATGACTAGATTACCAGGGATTGCTAGGGGATAATTCCCTAATGCAAATTGAATTTGATATCAGTTGACCCTGATTTCAGGGCAACTATGTTTGGGGAATTTAGGTTATTCGCCTAGCAAGATCCATCGGGGATCAATCCAGATTAATGCTTGAGTTTTCATTAGGCAGAGTTGCCAACGAAATAGGGGCATCAGAAAGTTAATTAACTATCAGGTGTACTGATTTAATTGGTTGGGTTTCATCACCAACTTATTGGGAATTTAAGGAGTAAGTTGCAAGGCGAGTGATGCCACCTGCAACTAGCAAATTGATCAATTGGTTTGTGACCTGCCCTAATTGGTAAAAAGTCCCATTACCTATGGTCGCTTGCCAAGTATGGTTGGTTTGCTTGGATTAAGAGGAAAACGTTAGGGACACGTTTTCTGACTCTTTCCGTTTTAGGTCTCAAGATGTCTAATGATGGAATCCTAGCCAGGATGGGGAAAACCATTGCTGCTGAGACAAGGATGGGTGATTTAATGGCAACGGCTACTTTTCATCAATGAGGTTCCAACTGAGGGTTGGGCGCCAAATTTCTTACTATAAATTCCCTAAATAAATTACTAATAAAAAGAATCAATTACCAGATCAATTAATAGAGTATTATCTTAGTATACTTTTATCAGAATCCAATTAAAGTTATATTCTTTCTCAAGGATATTATTGATGTGTACAATAATTGGGAGACTCTTTAAGATAAAAAGTAAGGATCTGAGCGGGGATCCAGAGAAGAAGCTAATTTGGGTGGGGATTGCTGCTGAAAGTGTGTCAAACAAGAGGAACTTAAACAGGGATCTGAGCATAGATTGAGTTAGGCGGTATGAGGGAATGAATCATTATTCAGGACATCATAAGTATTTTGAGAGGAAATACTGGCTAAGCGTTGGACCAAAATTCTTTACTTCAAATCAACTATGGATTTTAGTCACCATACTGTAAGTCCTGGTGAATGTCCTCTGGGCATTGATCAAGCCATTTTTCCATCCTGAGCTAATATGTACTGAAGAGGTTGGTCATACCCCTCATTGCTCAGGGCGATCTCACTCACGTGGTAGATGAGCGCTGGGTAACAGCCCTTATGCTTCAGATCCCGCTTCTGGTACCCATACTCTCCTCAGCAGAACTGTTATGAGGAATTAGTGAAATATGCACTGAGATCGCTTTATATGGAATTGATTGCAACTAATTCAAGTGGCAATCAGCCTGATGCTCAGATTTCAAATGGTTGAAAAGGTATGAAGACTGATCTATCAGCCAGAATGCCCAACGGTGCAATTAATTTAACACAATGATCAAAAAATCTCCCCCCTCCCAAATCCATCAGACATCACCCCCGATGAGCAGGTAATAGCATCAGACACCATTGATGAGGTTTTGAAGCTTCCTGCCAGCAAATTGGGTGTTGCAACTGATGCAATGCCACTGACTGAATGAATGGCCCAATGACTGGGCATGGGTGGGTTGGGCATCCCAAACCTGTTCCCAACCAATTGGGTCCACCCATATGTGGGGTGGTCTTGGAAGATTCCTGCCGCTCATTGGGCCAAACACCATTGCATCAACCATCGGAAATGTAGCTGAGCTTTGGTTCAGATGTTCAAGATCAAACTGACCACAACTCGGCCCACCGCCAAATTTTGCAATGTCAGTTCCCAGAGAACTAACCTGCCCATTCCCAAATAATTTGCCGCTTAGGTCAAACTTGTGGGACCTGATCCAAGCTTGTTTTCCTCCAAATCAATGACTATATAATCAGTTTCATTGCACTGAGAAAATTGTTGGTCAATTCTCCTTCCTTAAATTTTACAAATAAAACCAACCATCCCCAAAATTCAATTTTTATCTGTTGAAAATTAAGCTCCCTTTCAGTTCCATATTTGTCATACCAGCAGCAGTGCCTCTGGCATTCTGTTTTGCCATTTAGGTGCTCTGGCATCTGGGCTGGCAGGCCAGTCTAATGCTTACTTGCGGTTTGCCTGACTTAATTGACCAACCATTAATCTCTACCATTTCCGTCTTTCTCATAGATATTGGCGCAGCAATGGTCCCTTCTTTCTAACTAAATCGGGTCATAAAGAAGACTATCCCTGACCACATTAGTCCCATCCCACTCAAAACTCCAAACCCATACCCCATAGTTGCCGCGGCTATCTTGCCCATGTCAGTAGGGTCTGACATCTCAACTTGAAATGAGTTTGCTCCTCAAAGCCCAGTAGTTTCCCAGCTGTCGCCCTTCAAAGGTGCAATTTACATGGAACCAGAACCATTCATCGTTGGAATGAGGAAGAGGCCGAGGAAGAGGCTAGCCTGGCATCTCAGAAATCGCGACATTCCATCTAATATCTCATGGCTTGGAAAGGGTATCTGGACTATGGGAACAGTTGGGTCAAGGCGCGCAATTGCGTGAATTGCATGAACCTGATCAAAGCGTTCCACATATCCCACCCCAAGATTCTCCATTTCCCCCAAAAACCTGCGTCAGTAATGGCAATCAAGTTACCCAAGGCGCACAAGAATGTGGATCTCGTACAGTTTACCAGTGGTGAGGCCCTTCCCTTGGAATAAGGAAAGGGTAATGTAAGTCCTAGTGAATGTCCTCTGGGCGTCGATTAGGTCATTTTTCCATTCCCAAGAAAGAAGGTACTGAAGAGGATGGTCATACCCCTCGTTACTCATGGCGATCTCGCTCACATGATAGATGAGCGCTGGGTAACAGCCCTTCCACTTTGGATCCCACTTCCGGTACCCACACTCTCCTTGGAAGAACTGTTATGAGAAATCAGTGAAATCTGCACTGAGATTGCTGAAATGGAATTAATCGCATCTAATTAGAGTGACAATCAGCCCAATGCTCAGATTTCAAATGGTCAAAAAGTTAGGAAGACCAATCTATTGGACGGAATGCCTGACGGTTGCAATTTAGTAAACACAATGATCAAAAAATCTCCACCCTTCCAAATCCATTGGACATCACCCCCAATGGGCAGGTAATAGCATCAGACACTATCAATGAGGTTTCAAAGCTTCCTGCCAGCAAATTGGGTGTTGCACTTGATGCAATGCCACTGACTGAATGAATGGCCATTGACCAAGAATGGGCAGGTTGAGCATCCAGAACCTGTTCCCAACCAATTGGGTCCACCCATATGTGGGGTGGTCTTGGGGGATTCCCGCCGCTCATTGGGCCAAATGCCGTCGCATCAACCATCAGAAACGTAGCTGAGCTTTGGTTTGGATGTTCGAGATCAAACTGACTGCAACTTGGCCACTGCCAACTTTTGCGATTTCAGTTCCCAGGGAAATAACCTGCCCATTCCCAAATAATTCGCTGCTTAGGTCAAACTTGCGGGACCTGATCCAAGCTTGTTTTCCTCCAAATCAATGACTATTTAATCAGTTGCATTGCACTGAGAAAATTGTTAGACAATTCTCCTTCCTTAAATTTCCAATAAAAACAACCCTCCCCAAAAATCAGTTTTTATCTGTTTAAAATTAAGCTCCCTTCCAGTTCCATATTCATCATACCAGTAGCAGTGCCTCTGGCATTCTGGTCTGCCATTTGGGTGCTCTGGCATCTGGGCTGGCAGGCCAGTCTAATTTTTACTTGCTGTTCGCCTAACACATACTATATTCAACAATTATATCAGCTACTATCATGCAATTCAGAGAATTTCACAAAACCTAAACCTGTGAAGTTAATATATTTATAGGGGTTATTATCTGAGAAAGATCAGAAAACCTATATGTTTGCAGTTTGATGCTCACTACAGGAGTGTAGTTCATTAGAAAAAGATCAGAACGTGATGTCATATAAAGATGAGATAAGAAAACTATGGATGGAGTTGGCAACCATTAATCAAAACACCCTGAACTCAGCAGATTATCAAGAATTCTCGGCCTTGGAATAGAAGTCGCCAAGATGGAGGAAGGGGGCAAAAATGTCGTGATTTTCAGGAATAAGTTACCTGGAAAAGTAACATCATTATTGAAGATAAAAGTGGACTTAATTTGAGAAGTCTTATTTCTGAAAACGGAGTGTGAAGTGGATCATATTTGTTTAAGAGCATTCAGCGCTGATATTGAGTGGCTGATTAAACAGGTCAAGGAGTAAAGGCTCACAAATGCAAATGTGAGCCATATGCAATGACTGATGCTGAAGAAAGAGCTCCCCATATGATAATTGGAAAGATGACTACCCCAAGAAACATGTCGCTGTCATGAACTGGAAAAACCCAGTTCCGCCCCCATATAAAAGTTCCTTTGGAGCACCAAAAAGCAACCAAAGTGGCCTAACCAAAGCAGGAAAGAGGTTTGGAGCACTGACAAGCACCAAACATTACACCTGCTTGTTAGTTACACATAAATTCATGATTGGTCCGACCCAATCACATGAAAGCTCATTCAGAAATGAGCACCCCAAACTATACCACAGGTATGTGAGGTATGCAAACCCTGAAACGCCCTTTATTTTTATTCAGGAATGAAAAGGGACCCGCTGACTAGAGCTCAGCTGGGGAGCAACCAACAATGCTCCCCAGAAGGGACATGCTAGGGTAAGAATTCAAAACTGAGGTTTGGAATGGGCAAACGCGCCTTATAAAGGCAGCGCTTTGGGGCCCTCACCCAAGCTATCAAATAGGCTCGCACAAGCCTAATTAACAGCTCAGGTGAGGCACAACCCAATGTCCAAAGCGACTAAACCTAAAAATGTTTTTAAATGATCTGACTTAGATTAAAAAAACTAATCTGAGTCACAATGTAACAAATGAGATGAACTCATCCATTACATCACCCCCCGCTAAAGGGAAAACCCCTCCCAGAAGAGGGGCCCCTTGGCGGAAAGCAACTAAGATGAGGGCTTCCAGGGGCGAATTACCTTGAGCCCCAGGAAAATTAGCCTGGATAAATCTAAGCCCCTCAAAGAAAAACAGATGTCAGGATTGAATCACCACTGGGCTGCCAGAATCAGCTCACCTGGCACGAGGAGGCATGCCCAGCATGTGGCTGTGTTGCGCCCCCTCCCAGGCCCCCATTGGTGATGGTCTTCCCATCCCAACTGGGAAGGCACTTTTGCCACAGAAAATGTGAGAGGGGCACGCGGTCCAGCGCAGCTGGACGTCTGACCCCTTTCCGGGTGGACCATCTGAGGGGTGAGGGAGCCCTGCTGGGACAAGTCCCCTTGATGCCCCCAAATCCCTGGTGGGTGGGAGGCCCCACCAGGAAAATTAGCTGACAGTCACTTTGAATCCAGGGTTGGCCATCAGTCACCAGCTCCCACCGGTGCTGGTTACTCAACAACCAGGACCAAGTGACCACTGAGGCTGGCTAAACTGAGGACTGGCGGCGCACAAGGCATTGAGTTTAGAATTATGTCATGAACTGGAAAAATTCAGTTCCGCCCCCATATAAAAGTTCCTTTGGAGCACCAAAAAGCAACCAAAGTGGCCTAACCAAAGCAGGGAAGAGGTTTGGAGCATATGACAAGCACCAAAAATTACACCTGCTTATTAGTTACACATGAATTCATGATTGTTCTGACCCAATCACATGAAAGCTCTTTCAGAAATGAGCACCCCAAAAAGACCACAGGTATGCAAGGTATGCGAACCCTAAAACAACCTTTATTTTTATTCAGGAATGAAAAGGGACCCACCGACCAGAGCTCAGCTGGGGAGCAACTGACAATGCTCCCCAGAAGAGACATGCTAGGGTAAGAATTCCAAACTGAGGTTTGGAATGGGCGGGCGCGCCATATAAAGGCAGCGCTTTGGGGCCCTCACCCAAGCTATCAGTTAGGCTTGCAAAAGCCTAATTATCAGCTCAGGTGAGGCACAACCCAATGTCCATAGCTAATAAACCTAAAAATGTTTTTAAATGATCTGACTTAGATTAAAAAAACTAATCTGAGTTGAGATGTAACGAACGAGATGAACTTGTCTGTTACAGTCACCTACTTTTACTGCTATTTTGGAGATGATGCCCAAAATCACTCCCCAAGTGAGCTGAGTAGCCAAACCCAGAGAGTTGGCTAGAGAAACCTCGGAGGAATTCAAAGTGACACCAAAATTGCAACTTTCCATTGGGATAACGCCCCAGCGTTTTTCTGATTGTTTAATATGACGATGTATGGATACAGCGATTGTCAAAAGGCATTGATAGTGAAGAATTGCATATATACTGATTGTCAAAACCTAGTGTTGCCTCATCTAGAGGGGACAGCTGGTCATACGCAGAGGTTAAAGCAGTCATTATGAAGGAATTAAGAAGCCTGACATGCATGTCATTGTAAAACAATAGTTTATGGGCATTCAATTCTATAAAGATGAATCCTTAGAAAGCTTCGCTGATCGTTTCTACCAGTAATCACAAATCCTGATTGGAGCAAAAGTTTTGGATAATTTCAATTTCAGAAATTGCATTACAAGTGGCCCTTTGGCCCTACCATGATTTTCACTGAATGACGTATTACATATTAGCAAAAGAAATTACTACCTCTCAGATAATAAACAATTTGAAAATCTTGAGAGCTACCTTTGATGCCCCAAATAGAAGTTTCGAATCAAACCCATTACAAAATTCATATTTCACATAGGGGAATGAGAGCATCAAGGAAATGAATAATTGAACTGTTCCAGGAATTAATTTAAAAGACTTTAAACGGATTAATAAGAAGGAGAAAATCTGATCCTAATGCAAGGAAAGGGACATTTTGCTGTATATTGCAAGAAACCCAAGGATCAAATCAATGTGGTCCAAGAAAAAGAGTCTGCAACTGCAAAGGAGCTGGGAAAAAGGGCCCAAAGCGTAGATGGGGAACAGTATAGAGCTGCGGAGAATCCTGTTCCTCTGATATTATCCACAAAGGAGAATGACATAAGTGATCTGTTTGTGGATGAAGACGTACAGGATCAGCTGTATCAAGTAGTCAATTTAGACGTGAATGTATTAACAAGATCCTGAGTGAAGGAGGTTGACCCTGAGATAATCAAAGAGGTTGCCCAGCCGTACACCCAACAACTAGTGGACAAGATTTGAGCTGCAGATAATCCTGAAGAATTGATCAAAGTTTGATTAGATGAGGCAAACCTGTCGATCCCCCTCAGCTTGATCAATGAATCATTTTCTGATTTATCAGCGCAAATAATAAACACCCTCAATTTGGCTAATAATGCCACTATACACTCAGTAGATAATATCTTACAATAATCCAAGTGTACATATATAGATATACTATTTAATCGAGTATGAGTGAGGGCGATTGTTGACAATGGAGCACCTATTAATATTGTCTTGACCAAACTGGTGAAAAGGATAAAGATCTCACCTGACTTGGAACACAAGAAGGAGTACGGGACATCTGGACTAAATACCACCATCTCATGTGGAGCGTATAGTGCTCTGTCACTTCAATTCAGATCCTTGGTGGTGTCTGCACCAGCGATAGTTTTGTTCAACCAAAAATATGACATTCTGATTGGGATGGAATTTATATGAAAGTACAGAGTTAAATGTAACTTTGAGGATAATACGTTGACCATATTGGATCAGACGTTACCATTGTCTATCAGAAAGCTGAGGAAGCTCCACTGAGTAGGAGAAAAACTTCATCAACTTGATATACAATGATGACATTGTCCTGATTCAAGCTAACTAGTTGGCTGGAAGCGACGAGAAATGCTGATGGAAATCCTAGAAAATCAGGGAATTCCACTGAGGATCAAGAATGCGAAAACCATATCATCAGGATCACAAATAATAGTTGAAACGAGGTTGACATTGAAGATACTGGAGCTGCTGTATGGGGAGGTTGGAAACCCTCAGAAGAAGTAGAGATTAGAGCCATGGGTGGCGCCTGGAATAATAATGCTGAGCCATGGAGAAATTCGAGTTCTCATGGCGAACTAAGTGAAAAACTGATGAAGATTGAGAAGAATCAGATCGTCACATTTGTTCAACTAATCCCGATGGCCACTGAGGAAATTCTATGATTTTGGGACCTATGATGAGATGGGATTACTGGCCAGGGTAACTGAGAGTATCAACCTATTGGTTGATTGAGAGCAACTTGCTAGTCTGACGAAAGGACAGCAGTAAGAGGTTCTCAAATTGTTTGAATATATTGGGAAGTATCTACCCAGGACAACCATGATTTGGGACGTGCGAGAGATGTGAACCATAAGGTCTATACTGTGAAAAATTTGCCAATCAGGATGAGACCTATTTGACGGTTGAAGGTGTCTGAAGTGGTAGTGGAAGAAGAAATCATCAAACTAGTGAAGCATGGGCTTCTAGTTCCATCATTAAGTCCCTGAGCGAGTCTGATTCTTATTGTAAAGAAGAAGGATGATCTAATCAGGAGGTGATCAATTATCAGAAGCTGAATAAGATTACAAAGAAGGATTCTTATCCACTACCAAGAATTGATGATATGCTAGATCAATTGGGAGAAGCGAATTATTTCTCAATGATGGATCTGATATCAGGATGTTGGCAAATTGATTTGCTAAGAGAAGACCAAGAAAAATGCACAATTATTACCGTGCAGGGGTTTATAACAACTAACGAGGATGCCCCAGGGTCTGTGCAATGCACCTGCGACGTACCAGAGGGCCATGGAGCTATATTAGGTGACTTGAAGTTGTCATGAGTCTTGGTGTACTTGGACGATATCAAATTGTTCAATAGGACGTTTGCTGACCATTTGCACCACTTGGAGGAAGTGTACAAGAGACTGTCTGCGACCAACCTGAAGATTAAGCCAAGGAAGTGCCACTTCTTCAAGAAAGAGTTGGAATAGCCAGGATTCTTGTTCAACTCTAGTGGACTGCATCTAAAAGCCCAGAAGATTGAAGCTATAGAACAAATGGCTGTGCTGAAGAGTGTCTGAGATATCCAAGTGTTCCTTGGAATGGTCGGATACTATAGAAGATTTATTTAGGATTTTGCCAGAATTGCTGAGCCCTTATTCCATCTGTTGAAGGATCCAAAGAGAGGATTCTTGTGGAATGAAGAAACACAGAATTCTTTGATGAGTTACTCCTGGATCTGATAGATTCTCTGATTTTAATAAAATCCGAATTTTGATCAAGATTTTATTATACAAACTGATGATTCACTGACAGCGATTGGTGCTATATTGAGCCAAGTAGATGAACTTGGGGACAAACAAGTGGTGGCGTATGTGAGCTGGACACTCTCAGCCGCTGAGAGGAACTACACCATAACTGATAATGGATGCCTTGCAGTCATTTACGCCTGTAAACAGTTTCATGTGTAATCGACAGAACACGCTTCAAAGTGGTGACAGACCACTCCTCGTTGCATTGGTTGCACAATTTTGTGAGAATCAGAAGGACGACTAAGCTGATGGGCATTAAAGTTACAGGCTTATGATTATGAGATTGTCCACTGAGCGGGGGCTTCTCATCAGAATGTGGATGGCTTATTGTAGTTACCAATGGTCCAGATGGTATATCAGCAGGAGGATGAGTTATTACAGAGAATGGTTGATAGAAAAATTGGGAATTAGCTCTAAGAAATCCAAGCTGCGCTTCAAAAAGTGATGAAAAAACACCAAGATCATGGATGGACAAGTTTTCAAGACAATTAATGGGAAGCAGTTACTATTCCTAAAACCATCAGAAATAGCAGTTATTGTTCAAGCTGCCCATAAGGTTGTCAGTCATGGAGGCATGAGAAAAAAATTGACCATATTTGCCAGTACTACTACTGGGAGTCAATCAACTATGATGTCACAGACTATCTGGCTTGCTGTGTGGAGTGCCAATTGCACAAGCCATATAAGAATACAACTGGATACTGACTGGTCCGCCAAGGATTTGCTTAGCATACAGTGTCCATTGATGTGATGGGACTGCTGATGATGAGCACAGGGGGAGTCAAGTATATAATAGTTGCAATTAATCATCTGACGAGATGAGTCAAGACAAAGGCCCTTGTGAAAGTAGATGCTACCAGTACTGCAAAGTTCATCCTAGATCAAGTAGTATACCAACATGGATGCCCACAGGTCCTGCTGAGCAACAATGGGGCAAATTTCGCATCTCATGTGATCCCGCAATTAAATAGAATAATGGGGATCTAGGAGTTGTGTTTTTACCTTACTGGCCAGAGACAAACGGACTAGTAAGACGAGTTAATGGGACGCTAGCCATGACGTTGAGGAAGCTGGTCACAGGAAGAACTTCTGTGTGGGGAACATACCTGAGTTTGGTGACGTTTGCCTACAATATCAGTCATCATACAGTGCCAGTAAAAACGCCGTTTGAGTTGCTATATGGGAGGAAGGCCGCGTTGCCACCAACTTTTAATTACTGGTGGATTTAACATCAAGGGATGAGTGCTGAGCAGTACCTGACCAATTGACAAATATTTGATAAAATGCAATTGCAAGAATTTGATATAACTTTGAAGAAAAGGATATGAGCAAAAATAACAGATAATAAGGACTGACCAGCCTTATTAGAATACTGAATAGGCGAAAGCGTTGCCTATTTATATATGTATGGTTTTAGGAAAAGAAACAAATTGGATGCGTTATGGTTGGGTCCATTTGAGATTATTGCCAAGAAAGTGACAAACGCCTACTCCATCAAGAGCCTCTTGGATGGAAGGATAGTAAATCTAGTCCATGCTAAGTATTTAAAGCAATGGATCAAGAAGAAAAATAATAAAAAAAGAATTCCTAAAGGACCGCTGAAAAAAAATAAGTTGGTTATAAACCTAATGATTTGGTCAAGTCCGAAAAATGACCTCAGAGCCAATTTAGATGGCTAAGTCTTAAAAAAGTAAGACCCCTGAACCATAGAAAAATGATAGATCTAAGTATACCTAGGATCCAGTTTGGGGGAATAAAATGAAAAGATGGACTGCTGAACCAAAACAAGGTCAAGTCCCTTGGAAAAAAGAATAAAAATAAAAGACTGATGAAAATATAAAAAATATTATTTAAACCGCATAGAATAACTGATATATTTTATAGTTTTTATTTTTTCATTTATTTCCTTGATTTGGGGATGATTCCACCTATGTCGCCTTTTGGGGGAGAAAGGATGGATTGCAGTAGGAGTAAATATCCATAAAATCTATGTGAGATTGGATGCTAGTGAGGGCTAGACCTACACGAAACCAAGTCTGTTGAGCAGATGCAGATCCCTGTGAGAAAGCGGCTAGGGGAAGGGAAATTGAAATGTTGGAAGAAGCCAAACGCAATACCCTGGAGCGGGGAGGGAAGCAAAATTATAGAAAGAGGCAGTCAGCGAATAACCCAAGTAATTCCAATATGGTATTGGAGCCAGAAGATTAGTCTTGAGCGCCTGTCAACGGGCTTTGTCAAGACCAACAGACATATGGGCTGGCAGTGAACAAGGGATACTGAATGGGGGTTGCTGAATCATGCCCCTATTAAAACCATCAGTGAAAGATACTGATGGGACATTTCCAGAAATGAAGTAGTCATGAAAGGAGAGAATGGTGTCCTGCAAGCAACGGCTATGAGCTTCTCAGAAGCTGAAGCAGAAAGAGTGATAGAAACCTAGAGAGGATGGAAGCTTTGTGGCCCAACTTTGAAGAACTTGGCTGGCAAAGCGAAGATCATAAGCTGTGATATACTAATCTAGGATTTTTCAAGATTGGAAGAATTCAGACCTATGGACAAAGCCTCAGTGAAATGGACACTTAATTCTACATAGGGGAGTTTAAAATCTATGCTGTTGCCAATGGTTAGTTCAGTGGCCAAGACAACTGGCTTGTAATGTAGGTCAAGTCAGAAGAGGAACTCTGGAGGCAAGTCTGATCTGGTGAGTAACAAACGATTGAGAGCAAAGGGAATTGCTTCAGGAGGTTTGATAATGATTTTAGGAGTAACTGCAAAAGGAGCTGAATCCAGGAGAGTCTCAAAATTTAACTCTGGAATTGATGACATAGAAAGGATTGGTTGCGAGTCATTTGAGACAATTGCTAATCTGGTTTCAGCAGGGTTGATTACTATTTCTAGTAATTCCACGAGAGACTAGCTACTGGTACTTAACTAGGAGTATGAGTCCTGGAAGGACAATAGAAAAGGTTCCGTCGCACAGATGACTCATCCACTGGAAGAGCCAAAGATTTTATCAGACAAACTATTGAGCAGCTGTTGGCACCATGACTCAGAATTTGACATATGAGCTGGATGAGAGGGGGATGTCAGACTTAAGTGATAGTCAACATTAAGCACTTTGAAATAAAATTAAGATCCAATTTCAGAGAAAATAATCTCAAAATTAATGGGATAGGATCTCCAGAGAAGAATTAAGAATGCTATGAGCCAAGAGGTTATGAAGAGAGAATGACAAGGGCGAACATAAATGAACATTCTTAATTGGGCCATGAACTGAACATTGACATCAATAATCTCCTGTTGAGGATGAGGAGAAAAACGGGAAATTAAAGATTCCAGACCAAGAATCCTAAATATGACAGCGGGTTATATGCCCTGAGAGGGGGAAAATTGGATCCTAGGATTAATAATCATCATGAGTAGATCAATCAGCCTGGCATGATAGAAGGTCATGGGGACCATGCTCTGAGTAGGCGGTAGAGAGGAGGAAGAGTAGGAGAGCCGCACGCTGAAGGTTGTCCCAAGCAGCATTGAGTACTGATGATCATACTCCGCTTGAATTAATGGACTATTAAACCAAGTGTCTGAATCAGTGTTCTACTGCCTTGATCGTTTTATCGCTAGAAATCTAGGCAAGAGGGGTATGTGTTGTGACTTTTGCCCATATCCCAGCCGGCTAGATTACCAGGGATTGCTAGGAGATTAATCCCTAATGTGAAGTGAATTAGATATTGGTTGACCCTGATTTCAGGGTAACTATGTTTGGGGAATTTTATGTTATTTTCCTGGTTGGATCCGTCAGGAATTGATCCAGATGAATGTTTAAATCTCATCAGGCAGAATTGCTGACGAAATAGGGGCGTCTGATAGTTAAATAACTAGCAGGTGTACTGATTGAGTTCAGTCAGGATTAATCACCAACCAATTTGAAATCTAAGGAGTAAGTTGCAAGGCGAGTGATGCCGCCTGCAACTAACAAATTGATCATATGGTTCATGACCTGCCTTAATGGGTAACAAATCTTATTACCTAATCAGGTCATTTGCCAAATATGGTTGGTTTGTCTGGAGTAAGAGGAAAACGTTAGGGACACGTTTTCTGACTCTTTCCGTTTTAGGTCTCAAGATGTATAATGATGGAATCCTAGCCGGGATGGGGAAAACCATTGCTGCTTAGACAAGGATGGGTGATTTAATGGCAACGGCTACTTTTCATCAATGAGGTTCCAACTGAGGGTTGGGCGCCAAATTCCTTAATACAAATTCTCTAAATAAATTAATAATAAGAGGAATCAATTACCAGATCAATTATTAGAGTATTATCTTAGTATACTTTTATCAGAATCCATTTTCAAGTTCTATTCTTTCTCAAGGATATTATTGCTGTGTACAATAATTGGGAGACTCTTTAAGATAAAAAGTAAGGATCTGAGCGGGGATCCAGAGAAGAAGCTAATTTGGGCGGGGATTGCTGCTGAAAGTATGTCAAACAAGAGAAACTGTAAACAGGGATCTGAGCATAGATTGAGTTAGGCGGTATGAGGGAATGAATCCTTATTCAGGACATCATAAGTATTTTGAGAGGATATACTGGTCAAGCGTTGGACCTAAATCTAATACTTCAATTCAACTATGGATAATAGTCGTCATACTATATTCAACAATTATATCAACTACTATCATACAATGCGGAGAATTACACAAAACCTGAACCTGAGCAGTTAGTACTTATAGGGGTTATTAACTGAGAATAAACAGAAAACCTATGAATTTTTAAACCTACACTAAGCTGAGAGTAGCCAAGGAGCCTGCTCGAATTACAGCCAATATCACAATCACACTCACCCATTTTTAGGATGGTAAAAACTTGTTTGTAGTACTAAAAGGACTCCCAACCACTGAAAAGCGGAACTACCTGGTGACAGCTCTACCAAATGGCCTGAGCACATAAAGAACTAGTCTATTTTGAAATGGAGAAAAACCGCTTTTTGCCTCACCTGGCTACAGACAAGGCTGCAGCAATGATATTCTCGAAAATGGATGCTGATGGTGACATCAATACAATACCACGCAAAAAGTACATCTTGGACCCAAAGGGGAATCAGTCTCGTCCTTTCTCAGTATGCCCAGAAAAATCCCGCCCATATGCACGAGCTGCAACAAAGTAGGGCATAAAAACAATGCCTGTCCGGCTACATGGGAGGAATGAAAGTTTTTTGAGCGTGAAGAAAGTCTGAAGGATATAGAACAGGGAATTAAAGAGCCCACCTCCTGGTATCATAGGCTAACTTTAATGGTTTAACATATATCCCCAGAGCGACGTAAAGAAGCGAAGATGGCCAAAAAGTTGGTGGAGAAGGCCAAGCAGAAGAAGAAGGAGGACAAGGAAGTAGCAACTCAGGAGGAAGCAGCCAAGAGCAACATTGAGCAACAACAAGAGCACCTCTCTAGTATGACCTCCCCTAAGACAGCCCAGCAGCCGCAATTTTATGAGCAATTGGCATTCCAATCAGAAATAGGCGACGTACACTTTCTACCTGTACACAATGGGTCCCAAACCATTCAAACATCAGTCAACAAACCTATCTCACAAGCCAACAGTTTTTCAACCCTCAATGGGATGGAGGACAACAGTGCTCACTGTATGAAGAACCCAAATTGGAACTCTGGGGCACCAGAATGGAAATCAATTACACCATCAGCCCAAACCATTTACGAGGGTCTTATAACTAGTCCAGACACAAGCAAGCCACCTCAGCTGCACAGGGTCAATCAGGCCCCATGCAGTCATAGCAGGCGTGCTGGGCTCACTAACAATTGAGACTCTGAAGATAGCAGGACTATCACTTAATAAGTCCCTGGATAAGATACAAGGGCTCCTGCTAAACTCACCAGTGGATGTGCTTGCCTTGCAGGAGAGCAAGTGCACCTCTGAAAAGGAGGAAGAATGGTACAGGCTCTTTCTCCCTTCGCGAACATTCAAAACCAGCTTTTGTGGATTTGTAGTCAAATCAAAAGATGCCATCACAATCGTCAACTACTACTTGCAATTGGAAGGAAGGGTTCTAGTTCTGGCCTTCAAATGGGGGAATCAATCATATCAGGCCGCTTCAGTATATGACCCTGTGAAAAAAGGTAAAAAAGGGAAGAGTTTTGAGCAACCTAATTGACTTGAACCTTCCAGAAGAAATGATTTACCTAAGGGGACTTCAATTACTGGCTGGACAGAACTCGTGATAGATGGGCAAATGTCATGAACTCACCAATAAGATCGAACCAATAATAGCAATAAATGACAACAAAGGGCCTTTTAGATGCCAAACCATTCTCAGAATCATATTTTTCAAATCTGACGCGGCCAAATATTGTAGATAATCAACTAATCAGCGCCATGAGACTGGACTGGATACTCATACCCATGTCAATAAAATGTCAAGCTGAAGATTTTGCAACAATAGACCTACATCTATCAGACTACAGAATGGTGAAAATTAGTATCCAATCAAAGGAAGAACTGCTAAGAACCACCTTTGGAAAAGGATGCTGCCAAAGAACGTTAATATGGTCCAATTAGAATACAATAAAAAGACATGTAGATGAACTAGCCAAATGCACTGGCTCTGAAACCATATGGCAGGAATGTCAAATGTTAAAAACACAATTCTATCCGCCCCACCCACGCAGCCTCCCGTCGCACAGAGAAGGAAATAGAAGAGCTTTCCAAAACTCAGAGAAAATTAAACCATCTGGAATGATACTCCACCCCGTAGCGGCACCTCACCACAATGGGCTAGTGATTGGGTGAAACAGACACTAATTGTCAAGAAACATAAACAACTTTAAATGCACATGGAGGACCATCAAGCAGGTGCCAGATGGGCCGTTCAGGGGGATTAGACGTTCAAGTTTTTCTATCAGACTTACAACGAGGTCCAAAAACACCACTCTCACTGAACTCCAAATATGTGAAGGCAAACCACTAGCAACTCAGAAGAGGTAGCATCCATCACCCACTCCTACTACTTAGAGCTGTATAAGGCAGCCCCAACAGAGGAAGTTGCTAAAACTACCTCATCAATGCTGTCCCCAACCACGCCAAGCATTTAGCCAACCTTGTTGACCCCACAACAAAGGATGAGCTAGCACAGGTTCTACGGAGGCTCACTACCAACAAGTCACCAGGCCCAGATGGCATCTCCTATGAGTATTATAAAGCACACTTGAAGTAATAAAGAAGCACATTGCTATCTCTCTTTAACTCAAGTTTGAAAGAGGGGAGGGTGATACCAAGAGGCGCAGAAGCCTAAACCATAGTGCTCCACAAAAAAGGGGACCGTCCTGACTTGGACAATTGGCGCCCAATATCTCTAATCAACGCCTATATGAAGATAATGGTATAGATAATGGCGAAGCGTCTCTCAGTAAAAGCCAAGGAGTGCATTGCCCCACAACAGCATGGTTTCACCACAGGGAAGAGCATATGGGACAACATCCACCAAGTAACAAATACACTGGGAAGAGTATCCAAGGGCACACTATGCTTTCTAGACCAAGCCAAGGCATATGACATAGTAGACTGGGAACACTTGACGGCAATACTTCACAACAGGGCATCCCAAATCCTTTATCTCAAGGATAGCGAACCATCAGCTGTCATCCACCTACTAAGTTCCAGATTCTACATTCATTTCACCTCCAGGCACACTAGAAAAAGGCATCCGTCAATGAAACAATTAGCTCTATCCTGTACAAGCTCACAATTGACCCCCCTACGGGTGATGGAGAAAGATTTAGCTGGTATAGAGTGCAAGGGGCAAAAACCACTTAAGGGTTTGACCTTCGTAGATGACTGTGTGGTAGAAGTCTTTACCAAGGCGGATTCCAAAAAATAGAGGAGATAATCAGCCTATATATAAAAGCCTTCCAAGCCAAACTCAACAAAACCAAATTACAAGCCTTGGTGCTATCATATGCTAAGCGCCTAGGCCCTAAAAACAAGATGACAAAAAAAGTCATAAATACAAGCAAAATGAAAAAGTGTTAAAATTCAGCTTTATCCCACTACACATTAAGATGTCTTGCCCAAAGGAACCCATCAAATGCCTAGAGATCCCCATCACAAGTGCAGGTATAGAAATATAAGAGGTGGAAGAGAAGATACTTCAGGATATCCAAAGGGCAGTGGCAAAGTGGAAGCTCAGGAAGACATCTATGGCTGGAAAATTTCGCCTTACCAATACTATAATCTTCTCATAGATTTGGTACCCTGCACATGCTATTGCCTTCAGCAACCTTTGTTAAAAAACTCACGTTAATTCTACAACCCTGGTTCTGGGGCTCATGCTAACCCCCAGGATGACCACACTAAGGGGGCCAACTTCTGAATGCAGGATGGGGTTAATCTTCTTTAATGAAATGCCGCAAACATATTAACTGAAAGTAATCAGTGCTGCGACCTCACAAGAAGGGAGTCCGCCTCCATGGGCATCTGCAGCAAGGACCCAAATATCCAGAAGCCTAGCACTCAGGAACCCAGGATCCTCAACCACCCTATTAATTACCAAAGTTCACGCCCAGGGTTAGTAGGGCCATGGGACGCGACGCCAGAGGCCAAGGTGATGCTCCATTATTATAAAATATTAAAAATTGCACCAAGAATTAAACTCAAAACCAAAAAAATGCGCCGTGGGTGAAAAAATAAAACTTTAAAAGATGATTAGTACCCAGCTCCACCAGTCAATGCAAATTTCGAGTACCCAAGCATAAAGCCAATCCCAGAGCTGGATTTAATGAGGAATAATTCACCCTCCCAAGCTCTGTAATACCACTTGGAGAATTTTGAGCAAGCCTCTACTCTACCCCAAAATTACGACCCAAATTGGAGAGTTGCTAAACGCCTTTTTAGCACAGGGGAGCGCTCAAACGCCATGCACAGGCAGTGCACAATGTGCAGCAAAGAAGATTCTCTGCACCACAGGTATGTCTCATGTAAAACAGTGGTAAGAGTCTGGGAAGATGCGGTGCACTTAGCGAAGCTACAAACCACAAATTCCAACCATCTAGCTGAAGACTGGCTCTTCCAGACTGGGTCAAGCCATTGAAAACTTGAACGCAACAAGATAATTTTGTTCTAATGTTATGGGTGATCCATAGTAACTGGGTTGCCGCCACTGCAAGCCCCAAAGGTATGACTCAGGAATGGCTATCAAAAACTTTTGCTTTAGTCTAAACAAAAACTTTGGCTACTGGCTGTTTGTGGATGCTATTTAAATGAAACAGTGTGCTCAAATAGCGTCATGAGCCATTTCAAACATGTTCATAATTCCAAAGGTGCAACAAACATGTTTATGGAAAGCCCATTTACCAAGGGTAGCTGAGTCTCCCCAACAACAACCCACAGAAAGGCGAGATTCCAAGGTTGTTTACTAGCACCAAAATAACTCCATTTGCAACATGCTTTTAAAATATTCCCATATACTCGACCATCACATCCCTCAAATGCATTGTCTCCAGTCATCTACTATCAAACAAATATAAAAGGATAAGATTAAAAAAAATTAAATTAAAGAATTGCTTTTTATTGTTTGATTTATTGGCCGTTCTGAAATTTGGTATTTAAAAGTTGTATAAGCCAACAAAAAACTTTTCTTTCCACTCAATTACACATTTAAGTGAATTTAGAATTACAGAAGAACTAAACAACTCTGAAAAACTGACAAACAGCAAACCATCAATGTCCTTGGCCTAACCTCCCGCTGCTCCAAAATGGGGCATTGGCAAAACCCCCCAAGCATCTTCCACCCAGCGGGGAAATGATTTCAAACCAGATTGACCAGTCCCACCATTCCTCAGGTCGATACATTCCACCCAAGGATCTCACTCTCCACCTCGCACATTCTCAAATGGTGCCTTGTAGCCCCATTGTGCTCCCCCAAAGCAAGATGCGAGTTGGCCTCTGGGTCAAATATGGCAACTTGTTCCCCTACAATGACAAACAAATAATTAAAACAGCCCAGGCGCTTATGTAACCTGCAGGCTTTATCAACTTCTGCCCCTACAAGTGGTACTTCAACCTCAGCTCCACTCAGAAAGGTGATGCTGCAATTGCAGCCAACATTCCCCTGGTGTTTCAGGAAACCCCCATCCCAACCACTCACACCCAGTTGCCTAATGACACCACTCTTTTTTTAGTACTAGATGGTCCCATCCCGAGGGGCTAATGACACCACTCTTGTGGTAGAATTTTCAGGCCTCCTCACCCACCTCCAACTGAAAAGCTTATACAACGAAATAATAGCTGGGTTGTCTTTATATGGCGCTGACCCCATTTTACAATTTGTGGTTCCCAACAGAGCCAACCAACTAGTGGGCCCTCGCACCTTTGCAACCATATGCCCCATATAAAAAGTATCATTTTGATTCCCCCTCACACCATAGTCCCCTCTGCCCCCAACCACCCTTTCTGGGCCAAATTAGATAAGGGGCGTATGATCTGACCCGTTTGCTTTGACCTGGACCTCTCAAAGCGGCTCTGCCCCACCATAGCACAAGATGGAGCCAACATGCTCGACTCCCCACAATGCTCCCATAACCAACAAAAAACCTTCTTTAAATGGGGCACAATCATCCCCCCTCCACCCAAAATGGTAGATTCAACTACCACAGATCCAACCAATAAGGTACCAGAATGCCAAACCACCACTCCTACTCCAACTAATCAGGAGCCAGCATGGACCCCAGTAAATCCAAGAGACCCATCCAGTCAACCAATCCAGCCCACCCATATGCTGATCAACCTATCATCTTCAACCAAAATCCCTAGGATTATTTGGAGGAAGTCAATGATTTGGGAAATCCCATCCATAATTCAGTTGAGGCCCCAGGTCTCGAAATGTACTTAAACTCTGAAAATATAGTATAATTCCCAACTCGCCACTATGCTCTACACTCAGATGCTGATGATTTCTGAAGTAACCACCAACTCAACAAAGAGGCTGTTGCCTCTCCTGATTGTCACCCCCTCTGAAAGGCTGTAGCGAAATCAGTCGCAGTCTTGGCCAAGGGGGTATCCACACCTATCCTTCCCCCATGCAACAAATTCATAAAAAAGAATTCCTCCAATTCCAATAAGTTGCCCATAAGGCAGTACAAAAAGTTGCGATTATTGCAAAATTTGGCCCCAAGATATGCATTACCAGCAACAATATCGCAAAAATTACCATGCTACCCAAAGTTTGCCTCAAGGCTGAAAAAGCCCTTTCTAAACATATCACAGCCCTCCTCATAGCAAAATTCGAGCTTCCTGAGACACTTTGCTACCTCAACCTCATAATGAGGATGCACCCACGCCCATGCTCTCAGTGCTCCGCTGTACACTGTCAAACACAGAGGAGGAAGATGAGCCTCCTGATCCTGACTCAGCCCCACCATGTATGCATATCAGTTTACCGCATCCAACCTGGTTGGTTAGTTTTAGTTTTATTTTTTTCAGTTTGAGTGATCCGTTTGTCTCTTTCAGTTTGTTTAAATTCTAGCATAGTTTTTTTTTTTGCTCCTTGGAAAATTTGTAATGTCTGTCCCCTGGTCGGCTTGCCTTAGTTAATTAAAAAGATAAGCTAATAAAAACCTGTACACATAGCATGGTGAAGAGTTAATACTACACAAGTGGTGCTCACTACAGGGGGCTGTAGTAGCAAAAAATAAATTTTGAACCTTAAAATGGACTAGACTCAGGAAGGGATGATGGTGAGAATAGCTATTTTATCCTTCTTTTTGTTAAATTATTCTAATCTTAATTAGATGGCACTTGGGAAGTTAGATCACATAATCTACTCAGTTGAAAATTTGAGACTTATAATTTCATCATGTAGCAGCTGAGACAGATTAAGGGACATGTTACTTTGAGAATTCTGGCTCTTTTGCCACAATGGGTCTGATCTGGTTCTTGCTTTATATTATCGTCAGCAGTATCAGGATTACCTAATTTAGAAACTTGAGAAATCTGGTCTCTGAGACATAGTCAAATACTAAGATAAGCTAATAGCCCATCTCATTTTGGGGCAATAATGTACTGGATACCTTCAGTCATCATATAAAATTCCCAATTAACAAATTTTTGCCACCATGTTCTACTCAAGTAAGGGTTTAAATTTTTGAAAATCAATACAATGGTGTCATATTTTCAACGCATATGTTAGACACTAAATCAAAGGTATTTTATGAGGACAGTAGCCTTGGCCAGAAATCTTAACAGAAAAAATTATTTACAGAAATAGGGTTTTATTTTTTACAAAACAAAGAAGCAGACCATATTATTATATACTTCCAGTGGCTCAGGGCTTGCTAGTAGTTTTATTTCTAGATTGGCTCTCTCAGCTTCTCCAGTAAACGAAACCTTCCCATTTATAATCTTCTTCAGATATGCTTTCTTTACCAGAGATCTCATTTTGTGTTTTCCATGACTACCAAGCAGCACCTACTAATGACAAGCTAAAATCATAATAACTAAATTTAATCAGAAAGCAAATAACTAAGGTTCAAGGTTTTTCATAAAAGATGTGATATACTGTATGTAGTCAAATTACTGGTGGATGGCTATAATATATAGGACCCTATCACCATTGATTTTATGATGGCATGGGGCAACAAAGAATAAAATGCTAAAAATAAAAAAGGAGGCGATATGGTGATTGATAATATAGCATCAGTGGCCAATAAATCTAGGGGAATGAGAAATGCGCCATAGGGATTTAGATATTGGTTAATAGTAAATAATACTTTAGGCCACTACATATAAAAGCCAAGGCTTTGTGATGAAGTATTTACTTTACTGACCAAATCTACCTTCTCTCTTTTAGTTGAAGTATTAAAAAAGAATATATTTAATTTTCCAGATGGTTGTTCAGACCGATTACAACATTTCCCCCACTTGACCAAACATCAGGGAACAATGATGTGTGAGGGTAAGTAAAATAAAGAGAGCTTAGGCCCATAGGCTTCAAACTCTGCTGATATTTCTTCAAAAGATTAGCATGCGTCCTGTTCTAAGTTAAATTTTAATAGTATCTTTCATAGTGCAGGAATTCGTGGATGTCTTCTCAATGATTTAAAAATGCTCTTCCATATATGCTCCAGTTTTCTAGTTCATCCAAATTCATGGATATTATAATACAAAACGAGTTCCCCTACAGTAAAATGTGGTAGCGGCCACTGGTCTTCATTATCCAGACCACATGTCTTCTTTTCTGTGCTAGCGCATAGGAATATGCAGCGCTTTGTAGTTAGATTAAAGTATGCACCAGAATTTACAAATATATCGTGAGATTCATAACTTCTTGCCTGACACAAGAACTTAAAATTGGGGAAGCACCAGTTTCTTCCCATAAATTAACTAGAATGGGAATGCCCCATGGCCAAATGATAAAATATCATACAAGCAAAAACGACAGAAGCCAGGAAAGGGTTATATCTGGACGCCTTTACTGTATTTATCTTATTTAAAATCCTAAAAAAATCATTCACTTGTAAGTCCTGGAGACCAGCCCCTGAAACTGGATAGGGATCAACATTCCTTCCAGACAAAAAGGGGTTACAAGAGCAAAGTGAACCATCTGTTGCAGCTAAGCAACTTAGCCCACATGATAGATGAGCGCTGGGTGACTGCCCTTCACCCCAAGGATATCCCATTACCACCTCTTCCCCCCTCAACCCTGGTAAGTTTGATAGAGGGAGTCTTCAGAGAGGTGGCGCACACCAGAGGGCATGTTCAGGCCCTCTAGGACCCCCACTCCCCAGGCAAACTATGCTAAAATTTTTGAAAATGGCATTTACCAACATTAGAGCCCGGCATGCAAATTCTGACCTGAGGAGCTGGTACATACTGGCCAGTACTGGAAATCAGATCAGGGTATGACTCAGGCCTCAAACCATGTACCAAACAACTCGGACCGATTGCCCCAATGCTTCAGAATGTATCCAGAAAGCTCAAATTGTGCTAATAGTCAAATTGAGAGTTTGTTTGACTTGCAAACAACTCAATCAAGGGATCCTGCCTATTTGACGAATCTGGAAAATCCAAATCATGATAACAGGCCAATTTGGATAACTAGGGCCCAGATTGATAGCATCAACTTGGTTGATCCCAGGAATGTGAAAAATTGGCAAAATTTTCTTACTTTTGCCAAAATCTCAAGAATCACCCTATCCTCCTCCGCGCCAGACAACCAAATCCCATTGCCAAACCCCACACACTCAATCCCATGATACCTTCTACATGCAATTTATCCAGTACTTAAGGCAACTGCCCTGCCTGAGGGGCAGTTGTCAGTTCATTCTCTTATCTTCTGCGCTTAACACTCAATAAAATTCAAATTTCACTTACAGCTTGCCACAGATTCCATCCGCCTTACTTCTTTACTAAAATTCCACCAATCGATCTAATAAAGAGAGCCGTTTCCCAAGTTCTTATACTGATGTTCGCTGACTGTATCATATAGTTGCTTGACCCTGCCACACGGTGGCAGATAATAACACAATAATCCACCATGCCCCTGACGATGAACCTGCTGTTTTTTGTTGCCGCGCATCTGTTTAACAAGAACCATCCGATCTGTTCTGCTGCTGAGATCTCTGAAACTGCTCCCCAGTTGGAGCAGCACCAGAGCGGCCCTGCCCCGCCGTCGCAGACTTGGGATCCACACCACCTCAGCTACTGATGGCTCAGCCCTCCTGTGGGACCTGGAGTGCCCTCTCCAGGAGAAATTCAGTCCCAGCCCCCTCAGGGGTCACATTCCACATCGTTCTCACCTATGATCATGTGGCGACCCCTGTGCCATCCCTTGCTGGCACACAAGCACTTCTATTTTAATCTGAAGGCCAGCAACTGAAAGCCCTGGAGAAGTCGTCATCCTCCCTGCCTCTCCAGCCCCTTGGGGGTTGCCACCGCAAGACTTGTGGTTTCCCCCATTGCAACCATTTGGTTTGCCTTGGGGGCCTTTGGTACGTTAATAAACTTTTACTTTCCTCACATCCCCATTAGATCTCCACTCTTACTATTCGCCCAGACTGCTATGCCTATGTCATTCTGGGCTCTCCACTGTGTGCTTACGCACCCTGACTGGAAACCCAGTCTAGTTCTTATTAGCCAAATCCATGACATAATGAACTGACCAGTAATATTAGCCTTCTCCACCCTCCTCACTGGCACTGGTGAAGCGTTGGCCTACGCTCTCACTCTAAACGTGCTTTACCCCTGCAACCTGGCCTTCTACTTCTGATTGGTGGTCTTGTTCATCCAGAATTGCTAACAGGCTCCGCTAAATTGGTCCCCACCTCACTGAGCTCCAGCAAATAGTATCACGCCATCAGTCAACATGATAAGGATGGGGGTCCCCCTGTCCCTTCTGATGAGGTGGCCAATCAAATCCTGGTCGTCCTGGCAGAACTCCAGGTGCGCTTTACTGCTGACAGTGGAAAATCCCACTTCCCTCAGATGCCCAGCAAAGTGTGGCTCTCCTTGACGCCCTCGATGAGGACGCCTATCGTTGGATCAGGGGAGTGCTCCGCTCTGCTGCTAAGTCTGGCGACCCCACCCCCTTGCTAGCACTGGTCACTTTGGTGGTCCATGTCCCCAAGTCAAGACTGGCGCGCCTTCTCTGTCTGTTTACCTTGGGACAGAAAGCCATGGACTTACCCTCCCTGATCAAAGCCTTCGCAGTCCTGGCTCCCACTGTACCCATCCCTTCCAAAATCTCCATCTCCGCTTTACAAGCTGTCTTGGACCCCACCACAGCCACCTATGCATCTTGAGACCCCCTCCTCAGATCCTTAGAAATTGCATTCTCTGTGGCCCGTGCAATTGGGGCCAGGCCCTTTCACATCCCCGTGTATGCTGTTGCAGCTCTTGAGGTAACACATACCACACCTCCCCCTGCCAGCAGTCACAGCCAAGGGAAGCGTCCCCCTGGACTTGCCGCCCTTTGCCCCCCTCAGTGGCCACCTCAGATACCTCTCCCCGGGGGACCTCCTGCCTGTAGCACCTTTTGCACTCATCCCAGATCAGGAGGCTGGGCCGTTGGGTCCCCAGTGCTCAGAGTCTTCTCGTCTTGGCACCATCATTCCCCTAGTTGACTCCACCTCCCCCTGAAGAGAGTGGAGCAGGTGTACGCATCAACCCTCACCTGCCCATTTGGGACAATGAGGTAGTGAAGACCCCTCGCCAGTTACACTCTGCCCCTGTGCCTCTGGGCCAATCTCTCTTGATGATGGGTCATGCCCCCTTCTCGGCTGCCCTCTCTCTTGCTCATCCCAATAAAGAGGATCAAGCGCACTTTCTGTTCCCCATTTTTTTCCCTCTGAGTTGGGCGAAATCATGGTTTAAGCCCTTCTCAACACTGGAGTGGCGGGTAACTTGATCGACCTTGGTTTGGCACAGTCGTTGGAACTGGTGTTGGAGGAAGCTTCATCCATCCAAAGCGCCTCATCAAAGTTCATGAAGTCCTACCGCATCCAACGACCATTGTATTTCTTTATTCGCAACTTTGGGTTTATTGACCACTTATCAGCCATACAAGATTTGTTCAACCCTGTAATTTTGGGGTGGGCTGGTGGTGCCGCCAGCAATTTCACATTAATCTTGCGAACAATTCCTTGTTGTTCACAAGCCTCAAGTTAAGAGGAGAGTTTCCCTTGCTAAAAACCCTTCCCCTAGGCACATCTCTCAGCTCCATCTCCCTGCCTGACCCCACCATAATCGACCTCCCTTCAGACTTCCCCTCCTTCTTAGCCCTGTATAAGGCCATCTTTGACATGTCGCTGGCATTAAGCTCCCTTCACACTCTGAATATGATTTGACTTTCCAGCTGATGGTCAATCTAGTTAAAATCAACTGCCCCCTCTACCTCTACACAGAGGAAGAGGATAGAGCTTTGGGCATTTGGCTGGACGAGATGTTGGAGAAGGGGTGGCTCATTAATAAGTTCTCCCCTGTCACCTCCCCCATAGTTTTCGCTAGGAAAGCAGATGGATCCCTGCGCTTCTGCGTCGACTATGGCCACCTCAAAAACATTACCATCCCTGATCCATACCCCACCCTTAGAGCAAAGCATCGCCCAAGCCATTGCCAAGTCCCGCGTCTTCTCAAAGTTAGACCTGGTGAACGCCTTTAATCAGGTGAGGGTGGCGAGAAGACAGGAGTGGCTCACAGACATCCACACTTGCCGGGGTCTTTTTCAGTTCAGGGTGATGCCTTTTGGCCTGATGAATGCCCCAGCCACCTTCTAGCGCCTCATCAATGAAGTGCTGGGGAATTTGAGCTTCTCATGCGCTGTGGCCTATATTGATGACATTTTGGTTCTATCCCCACCCCAGAACAACACGCCAAGGATCTAGAAGTAGTGGTGGTAGCCCTCCACAAGGCAGGGCTCTTCGTGAAACCCTCCAAGTGTGAATTCTTCAGGGGCGAGGTTAACTTCTTAGGTAATCTTGTTTTGAAGGATGGCTATGCCATTCCCTCTGCAAGCCTGAGACTATCCAGTCTTGGCCACCCCAACTACACAAAAACAACTTCTCAGCTTTCTTGGAACCATCACCTTATTAAAGTATTTTCCCCAGCTCTCGCCCAACTTGCAGCACACCTGCACCCCCTCACTGGGAAAAACGCCCCTTTCAAGTGGTCCCCCAAGTGCCAGCAGGCCTTCAAGTCTATCAAGGAGGTCTTCCTTACAGCCCCAGTCCTACGGCATGCTGATACCTCCAGAACCTTTTAGTAGACTGAAATGCCTCGTCAGTGGCAGTGGGTGTCGTGCTGATACAGGAGCATGAGAAAGCTGAGCACCCAGTGGCCCATTACTCCCTTAAGTTCTCCACAACAGAACAAGCGTGGATGCTATATGACAAGGAGATAGCAGCAGTGGCGTGGTCACTCACCCACTGGCGATATCTCCTGCAGGGTGCCCAACATGAAATCACCATTTAGACAGACCATAAGGCATTACTCTACTACAGCAAACCCCAGAGGCTAGGGCATCGTCAAACTTGCACATATCAGGATCTATGCGGGTTCTACTTTAAATATGAATTCAAAAAAAGGTCCCCAGAACGTTTTTCTGGACATGCTCAGCTGAAATCCCTCCCTGCCTCCTAATGGGGGGTGAAGACCCACTGGATCTTATGACTGTAGTTGTAAGTCTCAGGGAACGCCCTTTGGCTCTCAATTGGGCCATCTTCCCATTCCTAAGTAAAAAGACACCAAAGAGGATGGTGGTACCTCTCATCACTCAAGGCGACCTCGCTCACATATTAGATGAGCAATGAGTAAAGCTCATCTGCTTCAGATCCCACCTCTAATACCCACACTTACCTCAGCAGAACTATTGCGGGGAAATAGTGAAATCTGTGTTGAGATTAACGAATTGAAATTGGTTGGATCTAATTCAGCTGGCAATCTGGCTGATGCCCAAAATTAGAATGACTGTAAAAGCATGAGGAATGAGATATTGGATGGATCGCCTGACAGTTTCAATTCAATCTCTGTACCAGTTGAACAAATATTGGGCGCTATTGACAAGGGTTCAAAGCCCTTGAATAGTAATTTGGGCATTGCACCCAATGTGCTGCTGTTAACCAAACAAATGGTTAAACGACCGAGCATGGGAAGGTTGGCCATCCCAAACCTGTTCCCAACCAAATGGACCCATCCCTATAAGGGATGGCCTTGGGGGATTCCCATCACCCGTCGGGCCAAATTCCATCGTGCTAGTTTTCAGAAATGTAGTTGAGCCCTAGTTTGGACATTTGAGGTCAAACTGACAGAGACTTGACCCACTGCCAAATTTTGCGATGTCAGGGTCCAAAGAATAAATTCCCCCATTCCCAAACAATGCACCAGTCAGGCCAAATTTGTTGGGACCTGACCCCATCCTGTCACTACCCAATTGACCACTATATAATCAGTTGCATGGCACTGAGAAAATTATTGGTCAATTTTCATACTTGTTTTACAAATAAATTTTACCAAAAATCTAATTTAATTTTTTTCCCATTCTGACCGCATCCCAGATGGCTTTTCCCTGGTGGTCCATCGCCCCACACTCTGGGTGGGCTTTGCCAATTATTTTGGTCACCATGGCTCCCTATATCGCTGATTGGGCCCAGAAAGTCTGAAACTTTTGGTCTTACAACCCCGCTCTTATGAATTTCTGACAACAATACATGGGGATCTTATGGCCCTATATACAACAATGGATAAAGAACCCATCTCCCTATTACCCCCGATGAGTTAGCCTCTCAAGCCAAGAATCTCATCGATACTGTCCCAGTGATCCCACATCCTTCAGTCAGAACCACTGAGTTGGGAAAGGGTTCAGTGTGGTTTGCCATTGGGACAATCATTACCCTGTTGTTACACCACCACTTCTTGGTATCACATTTCCTGGCTCCATATCAAGTCATATGGTTGGCAATGCCTCTGACATTCTGGCTTGCTTTTAGGGTGTTCACACATCCTGACTGGCAGGCTGGTCTAAACTTCTTCTGCCATTTCCATGACATAATCGACCAACTCTTACTCCCAGCCACTTCCACCTTCGTTTTCAAATTGGGCGCCGCAGTGGTTAGCCTTTACCAGATGAACGTACAATCAGTTGTTTGTTGTTTGTTCGTCTGGTCACTTTATAACTTTGGGAGAAGCATCCGCTCTATTTTAGAAACTTTCTTTAAGCCACCCGAGATGTGCAGACTGCATCTTCCCTTACTTCCTCTGGCCCAGGAAAAGGATCAAGTATCCCTTAAAAGAGATTGCCAATCAGGTTCTTGACGCTCTCGCTGAAGTACAAATGTGGACAACAATTGTACTCAGTAACACTTCCGCAATATCTCATGCCCAACAAGGTCTCGCGTTGTTAGACGCCGTGGATGGAGATGCCCACCGTTGGGTGAGAAGCCTTTTGCGTTCTTCATCACAAGAAGGAGAATCCATTTCCCTAGTGGCTGTTGTATCAGCCGCTTTAAAACCCCATGTGTCCCAATCAGACCACTTATTCAGAGTTCTCCTAACCATGGCCAAAGCCCCTTGTTTGGCTTCTCTGATTTTTACCTTTTGTGAGCTGGCTTCCACATTGGGTCTATCTATCAATATGCTTCAGGCAGTCTTTAGAGCGAGCTTGGATTCAGTTTCCACTCATCACGTGGCCTGATCTACTATCTAGGAATCAGTAAATCAAATATGTGCCACCGCAACTACTATCTAAGCGTTACCTCACCACGTTTCCCCATATCAGAAGGGGAACTTTATGATAGGATTTCCTAACAAAGACGTAGATGGTGCGCCCAATACCAGAATAGCATTGAAGTGGGTCCTAACCCTGCTATAACCCCCGAGTCCAAGTTGGCGTTTCTGGAGTTAACTTCTAATGATTCTGTATAAGCCCAGACAGAGGAAATGATTTCCCTCACACTCGTACTTCCAATTTTCGCCCCAGCTAAGAACCCTGACCCTGGTCCCAACATACCTGTTATTTCTTCAGTCATCCATGGGTTGGTCGAATCTCCCAATAAACAAAATTCCGCTTATTTACTTATCCCTATGAAAATCAGTATCAGTCCACATCATGTCTCCTTCGAAGCTCTGGTGGATACTGGAGCAGCAGGGAACTTCATGAGTGTCGAATTGGCACAGCAATTAAAATTGGAAATGAATTTGGGTTCCTCAGTAATGGTGGCCTCTTCTGCTTACCAGTCTTTATATGTCATTCGCCAGCCGATACACTTCTCATTCCACCAATATAACTTCTAAAATCATTTTTTGGCCATGCCAAACTTGGTATTCCTGGTGATCCTGGGTGTGGGATGGTGGCGTTGACAACATGTGAAGATTATTTAGAGTCCAATACATTGTCATTTACCAATGATGATTCAGAGTGGGAGTTCCCTTTGATCAACACCCTCAAAAAAATACTAGGGACCAGCTCTATCACTACCTTAGTTACCTCTGCGGGCATTCCAGCCGATTTTCCCAAAAGCTTAATGCAATATTGGGGAATCTTTGATATGGAAAAAGCGGACTAACTGCCAAAACATACCATGTATGATTTTGGATTTTGGACAACTGTGAAATTAGTAAACATTAACTGCCCATTATATCCTCATATGGCGGAGGAAGAGGTTGCATCCAATACCTGGTTGGATGACATGTTAAAAAAGGTTAGTTATTCATAGAAACCTCCCCCAACGCCTCCCCTATTATCTTTGCAAGAAAATCGGATGGATCACTTCATCCTTGCGTAGATTATGGTCACCTGAACAAAAATAACAGTTACAGATCCCTATCCATTGCCTTTAGATCAGAAAATCAGTCAGGCAATTGCCAAATCCCGCGTGTTTTCAAAACTGGATCTGGTGAACGCTTTCAACCAAATTCAGGTGATGGAAGGACAGGAATGGTTAACCACAATCTGAATGAGGCGAGGCATTTTTCACTTTCGCGTTATGCCCTTTGGGTTGAATAATGCTCCCGCTACATTTCAATGAATGATTGACAACGCGTTAGGGGATCTCCAGTTCTCTTGTGCTATTGCATACATCAATGATATCATAGTTCATTTCCAAACTCCCGAACAACATGCTATCAGCTTGGAAGCGGTGGTGGTCACTTTGCATAAACCAGGGCTGTTCCTCAAAGCTTCTAGGTGCGAGTTTTATAAGGAAGAGGTCACATTTCTCAGAAACCTGATTCTCAAAGAAGGTGTCGCTATCCATCCCAATAAATTAGATGTGATCCAAAAATGGCCAACTCTGACTAACAGAAGCAACTTGGGAGTTTCTTGGGAACTATCATTTTTTTAGAAAATTTTCCCCCGCACTTTCCCAGTTGGTCGCTTTGCTCCATACCCTCACTGGAAAAAATGTACCATTTTGTTAGACCCCCAAATGCCAGCAGGCGTTTGAAGCGATCAATGAGGTGTTTGTGTCTCCTCCCATTTTGAAACACGCACAAATTCACTAAACCATATATCATCACATGTGATGCTTCGTTGGTAGCAGTTATCGCGGTGCTGCTTCAGGACCACAATGGTCTTGAATATCCGGTTGCTTATTTTTCCCAAAAATGCACCACTATGGAGCAATGTTGGGCCATTTACAATAAGGAACTAGCGGCTGTTGCATGGGCTTTAACTCATTGGTGATATCTGTTACAGGGTGCTCGTCATGAGCAAACAGTTCACACGGATCATCAGGCTCTCTTGTATTTCCACAAACCCCAAAAATTAGTGCACCAACAGGCCCAAACCTATTGGAACCTGTGCAGTTTCAACTTCAAATACAAATTTTTCAAAGGTGCGCTCAATGTCCTTCCCAATTTCTTAAGCCATAATCCTACTCACTGTCCCTTAGAACCTGAGGAAATGGATCTCATTACCATGATACCTGCCACTCAGATTCTGTTGATCATTCCCTCCATTGTTTCCTCCGCCGCGTTGTCTCCTGACAATCTGTTATTGGCCCAGGTGTTAGCTGGTCAAACGGACTGCCCTGAGGGTGTGGAGTTGGTCGAGCAGTTGGCTCACTCAAGTCCCAAACACTCCCTATACTCCTTAGAAGAGGGACTCATTCACTTCTGTTCTCGTGTGTGGGTTCCCCCCTCCTTCCACCTGAAAGTATTCCGCGCACGCTATGATCCCCCCATGGTTGGCCATCGCAGTAATAAGAAATGCATCGATCTGATCAAGTGAACCTTGATTGGGCAGGACTGACTAAAGAGGTTCTAGCTTAGATCGCCAATTGTGTTACTTGCACTAGGGCCAAGTCGGATCACTCCAGTAAGAATGGTCTCTTACACCCTTTACAGCAGGCAGAAGGTCTGTGGACCTCGGTGTCCATAGTTTTTATCAGTGATCTCCCCTGTTCTAATGGGTTCACAGCAGTGATGGTAGTGGTGGATCTCTTTACAAAATTTTCCCATTTTATTCCTTGCACTTCTGCAATTACATTGGAAGAAACTGCCCATCTTTTTGTATGACATGTGTTTTTGATGTTCGGTCTTTCCCAGGAAATCGTTAGTGACTGGGGTACTCAGTTTACCGCATGCTTTTGGAGTGAACTCCTATCAAACCTGAAGATAACCCCCTGTCGATCCATGGCATATCACCCCCAGTCTGAAGGTCAGACCGAGCAGGTTAATCAAGTCCTCGAACAATACCTGTGTTGCTATGCCACAACAGCGCAGGATACTTGGTCTGGTGACTTGCCTCTCACTCAATTTGCATACAATAACAGAATCCACGCATCCATGGGGTTTTCACCATACGAAGCAATGTTGGGGTATAACCCATCGTTTTCATTTGGGACATGCTTGTGACCAGAGGTTCAAGCTGCCGCGGATCATGCTAACCATATTCAATCAACTCAAGCCTTAGTGCGGGAACACCTCACCAAAGCCATTGATGACTATAAGCGATTTGCAGACTGTAAGCGCCTTACAGGTCATGACTTTATGGTAGGCTCTTACGTCATGCTTGATACCCATCACTTGCAAATTCAAACCCCTTCCCGCAAGTTTGCCAGTAAGCGTTTGGGTCCTCACTTAGTGGAGGAAGTATTGGGTAATGGGGCGTTCCGCCTGAAGCTTCCTGAGCATTGGAAGCAGCACCCAGTCTTCCATGTTTCCCAATTGTCGCCCTTCAAGGGTGTAATTCCCATGGACCTGGAACTGATCATCATCAATAACGAGGAAGAAGCTGAGGTAGAGGCTATCTTGGCATCTCGCAAGTCGCGACGTTCAGTCCAATATCTCATGGCCCAGAAAGGATACCTGGCCTACGAAAATAGTTGGGTTAAGGCGCGTGATTGCAAGAACTGCATGGCCCTGGTCAAAGCTTTCCACGCATCCCACCCTGAGGCCCCCCGCCCTTCTCAGAAAATTGTGAAGATTATGGCTATCAAGCTACCTAAAGCACACAAGAATGTGGCCCTGGCACAATTTCCTGGTGGGGGTGCCATTACTTTGGAAAAAGGAAAGGGTAATGTAAGTCTCGGGTAACGCCCTTTAGCTCTCAATTGAGCCATCTTCCCATTCCCAAATAAAAAGACACCAAAGAGGATGGCGGTACCTCTCATCACTCAGGGTGACCTTGCTCACGTAGTAGATGAGTGATGGGTAACAGCTTGTCCGCTTTGGATCCCACACTAATACCCACACTTACCTCAGCAGAACTGTTGCAGGGAATAAGTAAAATCTGTGCTGAGATTACTAAATTGAAATCAGCCAGATTTAATTCAGCTGGCAATCTGGCTGATGACCCAAATTAGAATGACTGTAAAAGCATAAAGAATGAGATATTGGCCAGATTGCCCGACAGTTCCAATTCAATCTCCAGATCAGTCAAACAAATATTGGGTGCTATTGATGAGGGTTTGAAGCCCTTGAGTAGTAATTTGAGCATTGTGCCCGATGTGCTGCTGTTGACCGAATGAACGGTTAAACAACCAATCGCGGGTGAGTTGGCTGTCCCAAACCTGTTCCAAGCCAAATGGACCCATCCCAATAAGGGATGGCCTTGGGGAATTCCCATCGCCCATTGGGCCAAACGCTGTCATGCTAATCATTGGAAATGTAGTTGAGTCCTGGTTCAGACATTTGAGGTCGAACTGACAGAGACTCAGCCTTCCGCCAAATTTTGTGATGTCAGGGTCCAAAGAATAAACCCATCCATTCCCAAACAATGCTCCAGTCAGGCTAAATTTGTTGTGACCTGAACCCATTCTGTCACTACCCAATTGACCAATATTTAATCAGTTGCATGGCTCTAAGAAAATTGTAAACAATTTTCTTACTTTCCTTTCCAAATAAACTTTACCAAAAATCCAATTTAATTTTTTTCCCATTCTGACCGCATCCCAGATGGCTTTTCCATGGTGGTCCATCGCCCCACACTCTGGGTGGGCTTTGCCAATTCTTTTGGTCACCATGGCTTCCTCTATCGCTGATTGGGCCCAGAAAGCCTGACACTTTTGGTCTTACAACCCCGCTCTTATGAATTTCTGACAACAATACATGGGGACCTTATGGCCCTATATACAACAATGGATAGAGAGAACCCATCTCCTTATTGCCCCCGATGAGTTAGCCTCTCAAGCCAAGAATCTCATCGATACTGTCCCAGTAATCCCACATCCTGCTGTTAGAACCACTGAGTTAGGATTGGGTACTGTGTGGTTTGCCGTTGGGACACTCCTTACCCTGTTGTTACACCACCACTTCGTGGTATCACATTTCCTGGCTCCATATCAAGTCGTATGGGTGGCAATGCCTCTGGCATTCTGGCTTGCTTTTGGGTGTTCGCACATCCTGACTGGCAGGCCGGTCTAAACTTCTTCTGCCATTTCCATGACAGTAGTGCCCCCTTCCCAAATCTTCTCATTGGCCCCCCTACAATAGCTTTTGCTGACATAAACCCTGATGTTCCACTCCTCCTCCATGTCCTCGCCTCCCAAACCTGTTGCCCAGAAGGAATAGAGCTTTTTGCTGACTTGGAGTCCATGAGTCACAAGATAGCTCCATACACTTTGCGGGATGGAACATTCTAGTTCTGCATAAAGGTTCAGTTTCCCCCTCCCTATGTAGCAGTGTTATTGAGGAACATCATGTCCCCTCAGACAGTTGGCCACCCTGGCATCAAAAAGTATGCGGATCTCATAAAGAGAACTTACAACTGGCCTGGGTCCTCAAAAGACATTCCTACCTGGATCTCCCATTGTGTCACCTGCACCCAGGCAAAATAAGATCATTCTGGGAAGAAAGGACTGCTACACCCTTTGCAGCAGGCTGAGGGCCCATGGACCTCAGTCTCAGTGGACTTCATGGGAGCTCCCACCTTCCTGTGGCTCAGATACGATAATGGTAGTTGTAGACCAATTCACCAAGTATTACTCTTCATCCCCTGCCTCTCTTCTATAACTGTGGTGGAGACCGTAATTTTATTTGTCAACCATGCCTTTGCCATGTTTGGTCTCCCCAAGGAGATAGTGAGTGACAGGGGACCCCAGATCACTGCCCAGTTCTCATAAGAGTTGCTAACCCTCCTCAGCATCAAGCCCTGCAGATCCACTGCATACCACCCCCAGTCAATGGGCAGATTGAGCGGATGAACCAGGTACTGGAGCAGTAACTGCGCTGTTATGTGACGGCCACAAAAGCCACCTGAGCCAAGGATCTGCCTCAATCACAGTTATTATAAAAAGATTCCCTTCAATAATCAACCAACTTCTACCCCTTTAAGACTACTCTGGGGTATAAATCCTCTTTCCAAAATTTCCCCAACTCTCCTCAGAAGTTCCTGCTGCCACAGACCACATAAGCTCACTCCGAGAGATGCACAACCTGGTCCACAAACACTTGACAAAGTCCATCAAGGACTACAAGAAGTTTGCTGATTGGAAGCATCTTCTGGGACATGAGATCAAAATTGGTTCCCTAGTCATGTTAGATACCCACAACCTTCCCCTGAAAGCCCCCACCCGTAAGCTAACAGCCAAAAGCTAACGACTCTTCTAGGTTGAGAAGGACTTAGGCAATGGAGCCTACTGCTTAAGACTGCCTACGCACTGGAAGCAGCACAACGTCTTCCATACCTCCCTACTCACCCTCTTTAAAGGGGAAAGGTTAACATCCCCAGAGCAATTGTCATTGGGGAATCCTAGGAAGTGGATGTGGAGGCCATTCTGACTTCCTGGAGGTCCCGCCAATCCATGCAATACTTTGTAGCTTGGAAAGGTTACCACATATGAGAACATCTGGGTGGATGCGCACTATTGTACAAACTTCAAGGACCTGATAAAGGAATTCCACACTTCCCACCCAACAGCCCTCCGTCCATTTCAGAAGATCGCGGCCACCCTGGCCATAAAGCTTACCAGAGCATCACAAGAATTATGCCTTGGTCCATGCCCCCAGTGGCAGAATCCTCTTTGTTAAAAAAGTAAAGGATATTTAAGTCCTGGAGACCAGCCTCTGAAACTGGATAGGGATCAACACCCCTTCCAGACAAAAGGGGTTACAAGGGCAAAGTAAGCCCTCTGTTGCAGCTCAGCAACTTAGCCCACATGATAGATGAGCGCTGGGTGACTGCCCTTACCCCAAGGATACCCCATTACCACCTCTTCCCCCTCAGCCCTGGTAATTTAATAGAGGGAGTCTGCAGAGAGATTGTGCACACCAGAAGGCATATACAGGCCACCTGGGACCCCCCAATCCCCAGGCAAACTATGTTAAAATTTTGGGAAACAGCATTTACCAACATTGGAGCCCAACCTGCAGGTTCTGGCCTGAGGGAGCTGGTCCGGACTGGCCAGCACTAGGAGCCAGATTAGGGTATAACTCAGGCCTCAAACCAGGTGCCAAACAACTCGGACCAATTGCCCCAATGCTTCAGAATGTATCCAGAAAGCTCAAATTATGCAAATAGTCCAATCCAGAGTTCAGTTTGAGTTGCAAGCAACTCAATCCAAGGGATCCTGCCTCCTGGGATGAATCTGGAACATCCAAATCATGCTAACAGGCTGACTCAGATGATCAGGACCCAGATAGGTATTAACTTGGTTTGGCCCCAGGAATGTGGAAAATTTTCAATTTTTTATTTTTGCTGAAATCTTGAGAATCACCCTACCCTCCTCCGCGCCAGCCAACCAAATCCCATCGCCAAATTCCAAACACTTAATCCCATAATACATTACCCATGCAATATATCCAGTACTTAAGGCAACTGCCCTTCCCAGGAATAGTTGTCAGTTCATTCTCTTATCTTCTGCGCTTTATGCTTAATAAATTTGAATTACCCGTACAGCTTGCCATGGCCTCCATCCACCTTACTTCTTTACTATAATTCTGCTGATTGATCTGATGAAGTGATCCGTCACCCAGGTTCATATACTTATGTTCACCAACTGGATCATCTGGTCACTCGGCCATACCACACAGTGGCAGATCATAAACGTGATAATCCACCTCACCTCCAACATTGAACCTGCTGTTTCAATCATTACCATGCGTCCATTAAATGAGAACCCTCCCATCCATTTTGCTGCTGAGATCTCCAAAACCACTTGCCAGTTGGAGCAGCACCAGAGCAGCCCTGCCACACCACTTGCAGACTTGGGGTTCACAACTGCCTCAGCCACCAATGGCTCAGCCCACCTGTGGGACCTGGAGCGCCCCCTCCAGGGTAAGCTCAATCCCAGCCCCCCTCATGGGTCAAATTCCACCTCCATTCTCACCTCCGATCACATGGCAACCCCTGTGCCATCCCTCGCTGGCGTGCAAGTACTTCTAATTAAATTCGAAGGCCAGCAACTATGAACGCTGGAGGAGTCGTTGTCCTCTCTGCCTCTCCCACCCTTGGGGGTAGCCCCCACAAAATCGAGGTTGCCCCATTGTAACCATTTGGTTTGCCTTGGGGCCTTTGGTACTTTAATGAACTTTTACTTTCCTCACATCCCCAATAGAACTAAACTCTTACTTGTTGCCCGGACTGCTATACCTATAGCATTCTGGGATCTCCACTGGGTGCTCACGCACTCTGACTGGTAGCCCAGTCTAGTTCTTATTAGCAAATACATGACATCACTCACTTGATGCTGCCATGGCCTCAGAGTGATAGGACGTAGACAATACCCGCATATCCATTATGCTATTAAGCTTGGAAAAACCTGGGACAATTAGTTTGTTTCATTATCTGTCAGCAGAAACTGAGGGTCTACATGCTGGTAGATGATATCCTAAGTCAAACTTGGACGTCATCACGGCGCCCAAGTCTTAGACCAAATTGGTCTTCATCACTTGTTAAGGTGATCAGTGGCCACAATTATATATTTCTATTGTCCTGAGATATTGGCCAGAGGAGCCATTAAGTCAATAGAAATGTTATACCACGCGCATTTGGCTTAAACCAATTGATAGGTGGTGGCATTCAAGTAGGACCCTTAAACCTGACATTTCTTATAATTGTGGATGGTCTCAGGAAAATTAAATTTATAGATTCCCAATAGTTATGTTGTTTATGTGATTCAAACAATTTTTGAAACTACCATGCCCCATTGCCTTGTAAGCCCCAAATAGAATATTGGTTTTCTTAATTGTCTATGTAAAAAATGGATGATTATTTAATACCTTATAAAGCTTCTTTTTTTATACAATCATGTCTTCTAAAAAAATTAAGTAGCGCACAACTTCCACCAGTTCATTATCATATTATTGAGTCACAATATATTGAAATGTTCATTGGCCACATCAGCCACCAAAATCATGGTAGACAGTCGAGATAACCCATCAGCGTTTTAATTCTTAAGGCCGAGTTGGTGCTAAATTTCAAAATTGTAGGCTTGTAATTTTAAAAAACACCTAGCTAGCCGCCCTTTTTGCTCCTTTAGATTTTGTAACCAACAAAGAGAGGCATGATCAGTTACTACAGTAAAGTGTACTCTTGGCGTTAAACTAGATTTTTACACGTGTAGATAGCCACCAGGCATTCCTTCTCTGTTAATGTATAGTTCCGCATCATGAAAGTCCAAGGTTCAGCTACAATAAACCACAAAATGCTCAATTCCATCAGAACCAAGTTGTGATAACACCTCCCTGAAAGCAATAAGAGAATCATCTATATATAAAAAATAGCTTCAAATATTAGTGTACATCAACAGTGGTGCTGAGGTGGGGTATAGCCATAGTGATAAAAAGGCTAATTGACAGTTCCCGCAGCCACACAAAGGGTGCACTATTTATGAGAAGGTGAAGTAACAATTCACCTATCTTACTAAAGTTTTCTATAAACTAGCAGTAATAGCGGATCATTCCCAGAAACAAAAGAGCTTCACGCTTTTTAATCAGTTGCACCACGCATTCAATAGTTTCAACTTTTGCCAGTTGAGGCTGCAAGCTATGTTTAATAATGATAAACCCAAAAATTATAGCTGCTCACAAAAATGATTACACTTATGCGTTATTTTCTTAATATCAGCCTTAACAAGTTAGCAGAAAACTTCTTTTTATGTGCTGCAAATAATCAGTAAACATTATGGAAAATATGTTGCTGTCTTTAATTAAAATAGGACACAAGAATTTTAAAATCGTAAAGGATACTATCTATATCTTACTGAAAGGTTGCAGGGCGTTGCACAGCCCCTGAAGAATTATAGTGGGTTGGTAGAGGCCCTGAGCCAGAATCATAGTGCATTTTTCCTGTTCCCCTTAGGGTAGCACTATCTACAAATAGCCCAAAGTTGAATCCATGGCTGAAAAGTATTGTGCGCCGCCCAAGTGGTCCAGAGCATCATTAAACCATGGTAAAGAATACAGATCCTTTTTGGTAATACTATCAAGCTTTTGTATTCCATTACCACGAAGTTCCGTCATTTTTCTTGACAATAAACACCGGAGAGGCCCAAGGGCTCAAAGAGGGCACTAACATCCCAGGATGCACAAGATGGGGTAATTTAAGCATTACCAACTATATCCCCCGCCTTAAAATATATAATTGGATGAAGCAAATTAGTGAAAAATTACTGGTATCAATATGGTGTATCTCTTCTTGTGCACTTCCAAAATCACAGTCATTTTTTTGCAAAAATAACATTGTACTATTCAAAATGAGCCAGATCTTGGTCCTTTTCATTCTTTTTTTTTAGTACTAGATGGTCCCAATGGTCCTTTTCATTCTTAATTAACCCAGAAAGGCTTTTCCAAGGAACAAAATGAACAAAAGGATTGCTTAGTACTATCACTAAGCCCTAGTTGGTTATAACAACTAAACTCATAAAGGTTTTGGAATTCTTCAACTGGTAGTAGGTGTAAAAATGCAAGCAGTTGAAGCCACTGGATTTGAATAGGATATGCACCTAGGTTAGCTATTAGTACTTATTTTTCATCATAGTTGGGGAGAATATTCCCTGGAGCGGCAACAGGTTATAATTTAGATCAACAAAATGTCGCAAAAATTTCAGCGTTAAACCCTGAGACAAATTTTAAAATCAATTCAGTGCCCAAAATAATTTTGTGACCCACCAGAATGGCCAGGCTGCGACCAGTGTAGCGGAATAACTTTATATTCCACTACCTGGTTAGGTAAACAATGGGTATACCCGTATGACTGCTGATACTCAATAGGCAGTATGACATCCTTAAAAGCAAGGGTAGCTACTCCCTTATTTTTAGATGTGGGGCCTCATCCTTCCAGTTATAAAATAGCTGAGAAGTTTGTCCCATTATCTCTAGTGTGTTCTCTTTAAAATAATCTTTGGCTCCATAGGCTCACATAAATGAGGTTTCAAGGAGAAAGTCATACTGCTGGGTTGCAAAACTTGGCAGGAGAAGATTATACAAAGTAACAAAACCGCAATGGCAAAGAACTGTAGGCTCCTTCTGATGAAGTGGTATGGGGGCCTGCCGTACCATACAGCTTCCAATGATTTAGGTCTGTTGCAAGGCTCAGTCTCTTAACCAACGTGGTAGACATAATATTATATGGTGCCCCATCATCTATGATAGCTCTGTACATGATCTTATTTACTTTTTTATTGATGTAAGTGAACTTGAAAAAGTAAGCATCAGAAGCATTAATTGTGTGGATCTTAAAAGTGTCCACTTGATCTTAACAATTCTGAATCTCTTTGCCTAATTGAAGGCTAGATTATTTAACAACTTCAATAGGTATCGCCATTTGGACCCCATGCAATTTGAAGATATTGCCAGAGTAAACTAAAAGCTCTTGTTGCTCTAGATAGTAGCATAAGACTTAATGCTATTTCGCCACCAACTCAACTTTGTAGACCTCCCAGGAATGTTTAGTCGCAGTTACTGAACCATCCACTATCAATCTCTGAGCAAATGATGTGGCACGTTGTTGGTGGCCTCCCACCAGATGAAAAGGTAAAGGTAAATGTTTTTTTTCACATTTAAGATTTTTTAACAAAGGCGGAGGTAGAAAATCATCGTTCTAATCTGCCCTGTCTTTTATGAGTATTTTTGTGCATCATTTTACAAAATGGACCCTGAGTCTAGAACTTCATTTTGGAAGTGGTTTAAATAATGCCCCAAGTTTGTACCATAATACCAATTAATCTGAGTAAGATTATACTGATCAAAAAAGGCTCATAGGGCTAGAATAGTTATTGCTTTGGGGAGATGGCCCAGGCTGGTGGTTTATGAGGTTCACACAGACTTTGATTAGGTGCATCAAAATTGGTGGCACATTGATGGAGATAATTCACCATATTAATTATATCAGTCTCCTCATTCATTACTGGTGTCAGTAATTTATACATCTTAATGTAGGACTCGCAGGCATGGCAGAGAAATTTAGACATCAAAGTTATTTATAACGTTGGCCCTGGATAGCGTCTGCGCCTTCAAATAAAAACGGCCAGCAAATGTTTTGATGGTTTTATCTAATTTAAATGAGATATTCAGGAATTCCATCTTCTGAGTGGTTATCCTTTTGTCCCCAATGAACTATTTGTAAAAACACTGGCGTTCAGGTAGTACATACCAGCTTTTTATATCAACATAACTAAACCTGACTTTTATAGTTTAAAGAGTTCATTACTACTGTCAACTTAGTAGTCTCAGGCGCTCTGTCCATAATGATTTCATATAAGTACAATATATTGTGCACATTTTCCTTCTTGTCAAATTTTGGTAAACTATCAGGGTTCTACAGAACTTAATTTAAAGCTGCAGGGCCAAATGCCAGCTATGAACCTATCTGACTTTCTAATCTACTAATACAAGGTGGGCGAAAAATTTGCGTTGAGCTACTGTATCCTCTGAGTACCTGGAAGCACCAACAATCAGAATGTAAGGAGCATTATACTGCTCCGTCAGAAGGGTTTCTAAAGCAACTTTACATTGTCTGCACTGGAAAATATTTTAATTTTGCTAAATTAATTGGTTAACTATTTAGAAATATGGTGGCTTTCCTCCTGCAACGTGATTTCCAAATTAACCATTGTTTGGCTAACATCCTTAATGTCTACTTTTGGAGTGTAGTTTTCATTTAATAGAGACCTTATGGTTTGTACCTGAGATTAAAGTTGCTTACATAAGGAGTCAACTCCTGATACATATTTGTACTGAATGGACAGATCCATCCATATCCTTTACTAAATCTTTCACTTGTTAATTGTGACCTAGTATGATAACAAAGGGAAGCCCAACGTGATCATTCACATCTGCTTGTACTTAACAATTCTTGGCAAAATAATTTTAGTTGGGCCTTATGCCAGCCACAACTACTTCAGAGGGTTGCACTACCTCTTGCGGTGTAAGATTTTGTAACTAGGGTTTAAATGATTTATAAAGATATTGATTGACTCAGGAGGCCAAAGTGAAGCTACCTATATTGAGCACCACACGTGATTATTAGCACAGCGGCGGCATATTTTCAGAGCACAGGATAAACTCAGCATATATAAGATATTGGATGATGACAGTATCCTTTAGAAATCTTAACAAAAAAACTTATATGCAGAAATAGGTTTTTATTTAAACAAGAAAAAAGGAGCACGGTGTAGTATTGGATAAAGCCAGTGGCCCAGTGCTTGCTAATGGTATTCTTTCTAGAATGGCTCTCTCAGCTTCTCCAAAAAAAGAGCTTCTTTTCAATGACATTCCTCCTCAGATATTCATTCCCTACCAAAGATCTCATTGATGCTTTTTCATGGTTACTAAGAAGCGTCTTTACATGGCAGAATAAAGTCATATTATCCAAATTTAGTCACAAATAGAATAAGTAAAATTCAAGATATTTCCATAAAAGATGCAATATGCTGGATGTCAAATTACTGACAACTGGCAAAAGTAATATAAGACCCTATTTCCAATGATTTTACGCTTACATTAAGATAAGTAAAATAAAAAGCTAAAAAAGAGGAGAAAATATAGTACTCATGGCCATGGTATTGATGTCTGATAAAACTAGGGAATGAGAAATTAACTGGCGTGAATTAAGGGTTTCTATTGTTAGTTAATTAATACCTTATGCCACTACTATAAAAGCTGGGTCCAAGTGTTGTACTAATTACTATAATAATTGAATATGCTATCTAATTATTAGTTAAATTATGAATTAAATATAAGAATAGCAAAAAAACTTTTCTTTCTCGTTGCAAACACTTTTGCAACCCATTCAATTCAAGACTGAATCTAGTTTGATAATCTCATAGAGGGGATTAGTCTGCGCCCATGTCTGGGAGCAGTTGGGCAAGCAAGGCAAGAGGAGCAGATGGAAGGCCCGCGGCCTCTAACGTTCGAAAACGCCCCGGAGAATCCGGCAGAATAGAAAAAATATATGAAAACTGGCGGTCACAATTTCCCCAGAGATACTCGCGTGGCAAGCACGATGCAACCAGTACATCAACATGCCACATTCCCAGCCACTTTCATCGGTGGAATTCGGAGTCTGTGTGTATCTGGAAATCCAAAAAACGGCCCTATGGGAAAAATTTTGTGAAGATGTACACAAATTTTCCCGACCGCGGTGTACATTGCACCTCACTCCATGTCATGCAGTTGGCTGGACCTAGGTTTCAAAAGCAAAATAGCAGCAGACGAGGCTGCAGCGGTGTGCATAGTGGTCAACCTCCCCAAAGGGCAATGGGTCATCGAAACTAAATGCACCAGATGGACAAATTTCAAACTAAATTTTCCTCACGTTTATCTTTTTGCCTACTACGGTAAAATATGACATTTTGGAGCAACACCTGAAAGATGGTCTCGCCATATATGGCAAAATACAATCTTTTGAAATGCAACGTTTCACACTGATGCCACACCTGTGCACTGGCAAAGCCATTGCAGTTCTGACCCCAACTGAGGAAATCGCGAAGGACCTAACCCAGATCCCTCACTCCACCTTTATTGATATCGCAGGGCATACCACCCACCCATTCTGGGTAACCGTGGACAGCGCACCCCCCCATTTGCACCCACTGTGACGCGTTCGGCCATAAGGCAAATGCGTGCCCCATCAAAGAGGGTGTTACATTCCAAGAGCACCCCTCGGCAGCCATGGCCAGCGGAGAGGTGCACTATGAACCAACTGCAAGCACCAAAGAGGCTTTCCCGTGGGGAGCACAAGGCTGCTACCTATTGGTAAAGCCCATCTCCCCGCAGGAGTGGAAGAAGGCTAAGCAGGCCCATAGGACTGCAGCCAAGGAAGCGGCCAAGGTCACCACCACCATCCCACACTCACAACGCCAGGAGGACATGGAGACCTTCGTGGTGGAAGCAACTCGGGAATCCATCACCCAATCAGATTAGGTGGCCCAAGCCAAATGGGCCACTCAATCTGAGGATCCGATGGGAGATTCAATCTCACCCAATCGCTGCACCCAAGCCCCAGTCAAAACTGACTTGGGACCTGACCCAACCAAAAAACTTTTTTTTGCCCCACTTGACGGTGCACCAAACTTATTCGCACCACAAAAAATTTGTCTGACGTTGGGAAAACAAAAAGCGAAGGCCAAAGCCAACGCGACTCTTTCTGCACAAAAATTAACAAAAACCCTGATAGCGTTGCTGCTAATACCCGCGCTGCTGTGAAAGCCCGTGGGGACCTGGAAGAGGCTGGTGGGCCAGGGGGCCCACCCCTCACACCTAAGGTGCGATGGGGGAAACCTTCACTCTAGGGACACTGAATATCACCGGACTCAAGGCCTTCCCATCCTGGGCTAGGAAACTGAGTTTTTTACAAAATAATTTACCCGTGGATATCCTGGCCATCCAGGAAACCCACTGTCCATGAGGTTCCGAGGAAGCTTGGAAAACAATGCTCCTACCATCCCTATCCTTTTGGTCAAAGCACTGTGGGGTGCTAATTCAAGAAAAACGTTTTTTCAAATTTACATCTTCAGAAACATTCCTAAATGACTGAGTGCTCGTTGTCACCTTCTCATGGGCCAATGTTGCACACACAATCATCAACATTTACGCCCCAAATGGTGCACAAGAGCGTCAGGAATTTTTCTCATCAGTCAAATCCCTCCCGCTACCCCCGATTCTTTCCTAATTGGCAACATGAACTGTTGGCTAACCTCACCAACGGACGGTGGCCGCCCTCACCCCATGCCCCACAGGGTCACGTAGAACTACGCGTTCTAAAAGCCACCCTTGGGTTAATGGATACACTGCCGTGACATGCCCCACTGCTCGAAAAGATGATGCATCCCCACGTCCACAACGGCCAATTAAGGTCCATGACCCGCATTGACCTTATTCTAGCGCCGGCGAAATTCCAACCCCATATCTCCCACTTTAAAACAACGAAAATGGAATTCTCCGACCACTGACTGGTCTCAATAACATACCACTTACCTGTCACAGTTGCAAAGGCCCTACATTGGTGCAAAATCCGCCCCCCAGAGCTTGCGTCGCCAGGATTTTCCACGTGGGTGGAAGAGGCAACTTTGGCAAAATCGTTTGTTGCACCATTTTGTGCGGACCCCATTTCCACATGGGCAACTTTCAAAGAAGACACCATCCACCACTATCGCCATCTTTCATCCAGACAGTCACGAGCCACATCAGCGGTTATATCACGTGCGCTGGCAGAATTGGCCCACTTGGAGTCCAACATTCCAGCCTCAGGATATAGCCCTGCATGGGGCCAGAAGTGGGCGGAGGCAGCAGCCCACCTCAACGCACTTGAAAGGCAACACAAACATCAGGTTTGTGTCCAATACAGGGCCACACGTATCACTAAAGGCGACAAGTGTACCGCATACTTCTTCAAAAAAATTTTGCACCATGCCAGAGCGTGGCCTGCACACAGGTGCAAAGATTGGATAATTCTATTGTGGACACACCAGCCGAAGTGGCAATCAAAATGCAAAGATATTACTCCGAGTTATACCAAGCTGAACCAATTCAGCTGGCCAAAATGGCGGAATTTCTTGACAGAGCTCATATCCGCACCATTTTCCAATACCCAGAAATAAAGGAATTTAATTACTCCAAATGAATTATGGACTACCATTCGCGGTGCGCCAAACTGAAAATGCCCAGGCCCAGATGGCATTCCATATGAGTTCTACAAAAAATATTTTAAATATATATCCCCATTGCTGCTAGCCTTACTCAACCAAAGCCTGTTGGAAATGCGCCTCCTACCAGGAGGACATGAGGCCTTTACAGTCACACTCTTCAAGAAAGGGGATAGGCTAGACTTAGCCAACTGGCGCCCCATTTCTCTAACAAACACAGAAACCAAAATTTTAACAAAAATCATGGCTAACCGTTTAGGGACTGTAGCATCTGCCACCATCTCTCCAGAACAATTCGGTTTCATCCCCAGAAGGTCGATTTGGGATAACGTGCACTCTGTGGCTAATGTGTGTCAGTCCACAGCCTCTGGGGCACTTGTATTCTTGGACCAACAAAAGGCCTATGATAGAGTAAACTGGGAATACCTTAGGGCCTGCCTCCAACAATTCCGCCTACCTCCCCGCTTCATTAACTGGGTAATGCTGCTCACGGAATCTGCAACAATGGCAGTGCGCAGCCCAGGTTTCCTAACGGAAGTAGTCTGTCCTCAAAGGGGCCTGCGACAAGGGGACCCCCTGAGCCCACTCTTATACAACTTCAGCCTTGACCCACTACTGCGAAATGTGAATGCCCAACTCACTGGGGTCCATGTGCCAGGCCAAACCCCAGTCAAGATGATGGCATTTGCAGATGATTGTGTGGTGGGGGTGTCTAATAACAAAGATGCACGCGCGCTTGAAGCCCTCATCCAGGAATATTCCCGGGTAAGCAATGCAGCACTGAACGCCTCCAAAACCGAAATCATCCTCCTTGGTTGGTTTCAGAACTGCTGGGCCCCAGCAAGTAGTTCCCAACCCAGCCCATCTTCTCGCCCAAGTCCACGCCTTACTAACTCAAAACACACCGCTCCACTGGTGCTCCCCTTTGTGCCACGACCTACCATAGGACCAGTACGCCATTTGGGTGTGTGGTTGGAGGCAGGAGGATACGCGTCAGCAGTAATGGAGTGCCATATACTGGACAACGTGACGAAGCGAATCGCCTCTCTCAGAGCCCACCCTACTACCCTCACTGGCAGGGTTGTTCTTGCCAACTCTATGCTCCTATCCAAAGTCTGGTTCGGAGCCCACACCATCCCCTTCTCCCCAAGCTTCTTCAAATCCCTGTATGCTTTGCTACAAGGTTGGCTTTGGTCAGGCCGCCCTCCACCAGTACGGCTAGAGGTCATGTTTGGCCCTCATCATCATGGTGGCATGGGCCTACTTGACTTCAAAGCCCATGCCGCCAAGATCCTAGGCACCTGGATTGCAGCCGTCACTGCTCCTACACTCCCATCCCAACACTGGTCCCGTGCAGCCCTCTCCAACTTCTCCCGAGCCTTGGGCCTCAACAATCCATCAAACCCCCACTCCCTGATGAAATACCTCGCATCACACACATCAGACACAGGTCCTCACGGGACCAAAACCCACTACAAACGAATCCTACTCTCCATGCGAAGCGCAGAGTGGAGAATTCGTATTAGTGGACATACAACCCGAAGAGGCTGCCCCTCTCCTCAGTTCACACAAGAGGTACAGGGGCTACCCATCCATGATGGCGTGATCCCCATTCGACCCCAAGTCCTATCCAGGGTGGACTACCTGGACATGATGGACATCCCTTATTCCACTGAGACCCAAAAGACTATCTGGAAATACGCACACCATCCTCTGTTGCAGCCTCAAGTCCACTCCCATGTGTGGCACTGCCTGAGGCGGGTGTATCGTACAGCTGAGCGCTCTAATGCTTTACACTCATCCTGTGTCGTGTGTGGCCAGTATGGAACGCTGTTTCACCGCCTGGAGAAGTGCCCCACCTCTAAAGTAATATGGCGCGAAGTCCAACGTCTGCTAGGCCAGGATCAAACACATCCCTTCAGTCTGTCAAGAGATATGTTTGCTTCATCAATGGCCTCCCCCTCCCACCATCCCTTCGTGCTCTGGTGGTTGCAATCGCCATGTGGACTATCCACACGATTGTCTTGGATGCCATCGCCGGATCCATCCCCACCCTCCATGAAGCTGTCCACAGATTCCGGTCTCATTTGGTGGATCACTTTCAAGCGTGGATGTTTGGATATCTCCCACCACGTCGCCGGCAGCTGCTCTTATCCTGGTTCCCAGTCTGGTTCATCAAATCAGACCCCTTCCTCCACACGTGCTCAATAGTGGCTACGCCCCCTACACATGTTCCCTCCCCCTTCCCATAAGTGGCGTTCCCGCTGGCAACAAGAGATAGCATCGCTTCTCTGGGGTGCCTCCCCTGGTACTAAGTTTTGTCTCGTCTGAGTCATATTCGGAAGTGTCCATCCCATTATCGGCCTCCCCCACAATAAATTTAAATTTATAAAAATTCATTATTTCCGGTATCAGACAACAGTGCGGATATGAGCTCTGTCAAGAAATTTCGCCTTTTTGGCCGGCTGAATTGGTTCAGCTCAGTATAACTTGGAGTAATATCTTTACATTTTGATTGCCACTTCAGCCGGTGTGTCCACAATAGAATTATCTGATCTTCGCACCTGTGTGCAGGCCACGCTCTGGCGTGGTGCAAAATTTTTTTTGAAGAAGTATGCGGTGCACTTGTCGCCTTTAGTGATGTGTGGTTCTGTATTGGACACAAACCCAATGTTTGTGTTGCCTTTCAAGTGCGTTGAGGTAGGCTGCTGCCTCCGCCCACTTCTGGCCCCATGCAGGGCTATATCCTGAGGCTGGAATGTTGGACTCCAAGTGGGCCAATTCCGCCAGCGCACGTGATATAACCGCCAATGTGGCTCGTGAGCATCTGGATGAGCGATGGCAATAGTGGCGGATGGTGTCTTCTTTGAAAGTTGCCCATGTGGAAATGGGGTCCGCGCAAAACAGTGCAACAAACAATTTTGCCAAAGTTGCCTCTTCCACCCACGTGGAAAATCCTGGCGACGCAAGCTCTGGGGGGCGGATTTTGCACCAATGTGGGGCCTCTGCAACTGTGACAGGTAAGTGGTATGTTATTGAGACCAGTCGGTGGTCGGAGAATTCCATTTTCATTGTTTTGAAGTGGGAGATGTGGGGTTGGAATTTCGCCGGCGCTAGAATAAGGTCAATGCGGGTCATGGACCTTAATTGGCCATTGTGGACGTGGGGATGCATCATGTTTTTGAGCAGTGGGGCATGTCGCGGCAGTGCATCCATTAACCCAAGGGTGGCTTTTAGAACGCGTAGTTCTACGTGACCCTGTGGGGCATGGGGTGAGGGTGGCCACCAGTCCGTTGGTGAGGTTAGCCAACAGTTCATGTCGCCAATTAGGAAAGAATTGGGGGGTAGCGGGAGCGATTTGACCAATGAGAAAAATTCCCGACGCTCTTGTGCACCGTTTGGGGTGTAAATGTTGACGATTGTGTGTGCAACATTGGCCCATGAGAAGGTGACAACAAGCACTCGGTCATTTAGGAATGTTTCTGAAGATGTAAATTTGAAAAGATTTGTTTTTCTGAATTAGCACCCCACAGTGCTTCGACCAAAAGGATAGGGATGGTAGGAGCATTGTTTTCCAAGCTTCCTCGGAACCTCATGGACAGTGGGTTTCCTGGATGGCCAGGATATCCACGGGTAAATTATTTTGTAAAAAACTCAGTTTCCTAGCCTGAGATGGGGAGGCCTTGAGTCCGGCGATATTCAGCATCCCTAGAGTGAAGGTTTCCCCCATCGCACCTTAGGTGTGAGGGGGTGGCCCCCTGGCCCACCAGCCTCTTCCAGGTCCCCATGGACTTTCACAGCAGCTTGGGTATTAGCAGCAACGCTATCAGGGTTTTTGTTAATTTTTGTGGAAAGAGTCGCGTTGGCTTTGGCCTTCGCTTTTTGTTTTCCAGACGTCGGACGAATTTTTTGCGGTGCGGATAAGTTTGGTGCACCGTCGAGTGGGGCAAAAAGATTTTTTTGGTTGGGATAGGTCCCAAGTTGGTTTCAACTGGGGCTTGGGTGCAGCGATTGGGTGAGATCAAATCTCCCATTGGATCCTCGGATTGAGTGGCCCATTCAGCTTGGGCCTCCCAATCTGATTGGGTGATGGATTCCTGAGTTGCTTCCACCACGAAGGTCTCTATGTCCTCCTGGCGTTGTGAGTGTGGGATGGTGGTGGTGACCTTGGCTGCTTCCTTGGCCGCGGTCCTATGGGCCTGCTTGGCCTTCTTCCGCTCCTGCAGGGAGATAGGCTTTACCAATAGGTAGCAGCCTTGTGCTCCCCACGGGAAAGCCTCTTTGGTGCTTGTGGTTGGTTCGTAGTGCGCCTCTCCGCTGGCCATTGCCACCGAGGGGTGCTCTTGGAATGTAATGCCCTCTTTGATAGGGCACGCGTGTGCCTTATGGCCGAACGCGTCACAGTGGGTGCAAATGGGGGCCGCGCTGTCCATGGTTACCCGGAATGGGTGGGTGGTGTGCCCTGTGATGTCAATAAAGGTGGAGTGCAGGATCTGGGTTAGGTCCTTTGTGATATCCTCAGTTGGGGTCAGAACTGCGATGGCTTTGCCGGTGCACAGGTGTGGCATCAGCGTGAAACGTTCCATTTTGAAAGATTGTATTTCGCCATATATGGCGAGACCATCTTTCAGGTGTTGCTCCAAAATGTCACGTTTTACCGTAGTAGGCAAAAAGTCAAACGTGAGGAAAATTTGGTTTGATTTTGTCCATCTGGTGCATTTAGTTTCGATGACCCATTGCCCTTCAGGGAGGTTGACCACTACGCGCACCGCTGCAGCCTCGTCTGCTGCTATTTTGCTTTTGAAACCTAGGTCCAGCCAACCGCATGACATGGAGTGAGGTGCAACGTACACCGCGGTTGGGAAAATTTTGTGTACATCTTCACAAAATTTTTCCCATAGGGCCTTTTTTTGGATGTCCAGATACACATGGACTCCAAATTCCACCGACGAAAGTGGCTGGGAATGTGGCGTGTTGATGTACTGGTTGCATCATGCTTGCCACGCAAGTATCTCCGGGGAAATTGTGACCGCCAGTTTTTTTAGATTTTTTTCTATTCCGCCGAATTCTCCGGGGCGTTTTGACTGTTAGAGGCCGCGGGTCTTCCGCCTGCTCCTCTTGCCTTGCTTGCCCAACTGCTCCCAGACATGGGCGCAGACTAATCCCCTCTATGAGATTATAAAATAAGATTTAGTCTTGAATTGAATGGGTTGCAAAAGTGTTTGCAACGAGAAAGAAAAGTGTAAAACCCAATTTTTAATTTAGAAGTTATTAATTTTAAGTATAAGTGGTCTGCCTAATCCTTTGATTTAGATATTCCGCATGTAGAGAATACAACTTCTCATTCAGAAATATTGTTGGATTTTAGGAGCAAAACGCACCAGTGATCCTACCAAAGATATCCTAAAAACTAACAAGTGGTGCTCACTACAGGGGGTAGTAAATCACAAAATACTAATAAAAATAGAGGGTGTTGGGGTCAATGACCCTCACAACCTCCCCACGGCTTCTGAATCCTGGCTAGATGCTTTAGCCCAGCAGCTAGCCGGCGCACTGTCTCAAATTACAACTCTTGGAAAGCGCGTTTCTCAAGCCTTTCATGAGGCTGCTCCCATTATCTCCATACCCCCTTTCAGTGAAAAATTTACCCCTGGTAAGGGTAGCATCGCTTCGTTCCTATTTGTCTATGAGGCTGTTATGGAAGGGACAACTGATCCCTCAAAACTAAAGCATATACTACCCTGTCTCAGCCGCTCTGCCCAAGAGGTGATGGTACCTTATATGACCACCCTTAAAACTTGGGAAGAGGTAAAAACTGCACTCGTTGAGGAATTTGGATCCATGCAGAGCTTGCGTAAGAAAAAAGATGCATTTATGTTCCTAAGACTACTTGATTGTAAATCAGTTGCCACCTTAGTTGATCTGTTTTACAGTGCAGCCCAACCTCCCCTGATCGCTAAGATGCCACTATTAGATGATGCCATTGCAGCTTTTTTGGATTGATTAGCATCCCATCCCTCCTTGGCAATGAATATCTCTTCAATTAAGCTATCTATCTAAAATGTACGAGGTATCAAGGAGGCCTTTCTAGAGGTGGCTGACATCTACAAATCAACCCTACACAAGTAGCTCTGAGGCAAGCATCCACTCTGAGCCCTCTAGACTCTTCTACAGCTGTCTCCCTCTGGACACCTGCTTCTGCGGAGTTGCCACCACAAAATGATTCTTCATCCTGTGAAGATAGCCAGAGGATAATGGCCATGACGGGGCAGTGATCCCTTTTGTCTTTAGATCAAAAAAATCAGTTGGTGAAGTCAGTCGTCCCTTTGCAGTGTCCCTCTTTTTCTTCAGAGCTGCCTTCCCAAGTAGTTTCATTGTATCGTCCTTCTAAGACGCTACCTCTATCTCTTTCACCCGCTCCTCTGGACATCTCTAGTCCAAAACTGGTAGCCATGGGACAACCCAAATCCCCTACATTAAAGGCTAAATGTAGAGCTGCAACGTTTACAGCCTCTTCTTCAACAGCTAAAAGGGTAGATGAGCGCCCCCAGGGTATCTGCTTCAACAAAGGAAGCTCTGAATGTACCTCACAACTAATGGCCTTCCTGACGTTCATAGATACCCCTCTGATGACGAATTTGAGGGGGGTTGTTATGAGGTTGGTCATTATGTCTTAGGAGCCCCAGGTGAAGTGGAGTTACCTGATAGGCTGAACCCAGAGAGAGTGGATATGTCTAAGATCCCCCGTCAAATTTATCTCCATCAAGTGTTGAGGGGTTTTGAGGTTATTGACACTACCAGTGACGCTGACCAGCTCATTGCCATACTGAAATGATCTACTCAGTGTGTTCATACCCTGCATGCAATCCAAGAGAGATACCCTGAAACTATCAAAAAATCTTGCCTTTACTCTCCATTTAAAAGAGGATTTACTCTCTCCCCCAACTTGGGTGGAACCTTAACCAAAGTGGAGGTTGTTGTTAATGGAGTGCGGTTAGGGCTATCCTTGACACTGGGCCCCCGTAGAAAGTTGTGAAAACCAAACTCATTAAAAAATTAAGCTGGCTCATGACTTTGACAACGACCAAGAATTTGGAACTGCAGGCCCAAACAACACCCGTGCCATTGGGGCATACTCTTCTCTGCCCATTCGTTTGGAAAGCTTATCTTGTCAGCCCCAGAGGTGGCCTTGGCCAATAATACCTACCACATACTCATTGGGACCCAGTTTATGCTCAAATATGAAGGTTTTATTAACTTAAAGAAGGGCTATCTCTCCTGCTTAATTATGAGGTTTATCTGATTCTAACCAATGAAGAGCTCAATAAAAAGATAACATGCACTGGTGAGTAACCCTCCTCCACCTTATCCCTTCACTACACAACGGCAGAACGCAAAAACAAGGTGTTGCCTTGATCACTGAACGCTCTTGAGGGAATACCTTTTTATGCATCTGAAGAAATAGTATTATAGTGGGTGAACAAAAGGTAGTTGACAAGAAAAATTACCCTAAAAATCCCCCACTACTGCTTATTGCATATAACAAGCGTTAAGGGTGTTAGTCCCTTAGAGTCTAGAGTAATGCCAGGCATATTGGACCCAACCTATCAGTGACCCATCTCTTTCCTACTGGGAAATCTCACCCTGAGGGATATGATTATAAAAAAGCACCAGGCGATCAGAAGAGGCCTGCTGATACCCATTGAGGAAATCAAGAAAGTCCACTGTATTGGGTCTATGGCTGATATGGGCTTACCCGCCAATCAATCATTATGTACATTGCCTACCGTTCATATTTCTGAGGATCTAACCACAGCGGAACTTGAGAAAGTCCACACCCTACATGAGGCCTATAGCGACATTTTTCCAAATCTGACACTGAATATGGGCACATGTAGGGTTAAAAATCATATTATTGATGTTGGGGATGCTCGACCCATCTACTCCAAACCCTACTGTAAATCCAAAGTAGAGGAGTTAAGATGCAGATGGAGCTCAATTAGCTTCTGGACGCTGGGTTGTTGTTGCCGTCCCAAAACCCTTGGTCGTCCCCTCTTCTACTCATAAAAAAGAAAAATGGTGGTTGTCAGGTAATTATGGATTACCATAAGTTGAACAACCTCACCAAGAAGGCCAGCTACCCTATCCCACGTATTGTGATGCTCTGGACCAACTCTCTGGGTCCAAGTTCTTTTTTTGCTATGGATTTGGCTAGTCGGTATTGGTGGATGGACCTTTCTCCTCAGGATCAGAAGAAGTGCGCTCTTATCTGTAGCGAGGACCTATTTCAATCCCCTTGGTTACCCCAGGGGTTGTGCAATGCACTGGCCACTTTTAAGTGGGCAATGGATCATATTCATCAGGATCATAAGCTGAGCTGTGTGATTGTCTATCTTAATAACATCACAGTTATTTCAAAGACCTTCAATGAGCACCTTACACACCTAAAAGAAGTGTTTCAACGGTTGTGGGCATCTAACCTCAAGCTGAAGCCCTCCAAATGTACCTTCTTCCAGAAGTAGTTGGAATTCCTTGAATAAACTATCTCTCAAGATGAGATTAAAATCCATAAAGACAAGGTTGAACCAATATCCAAAATGCCTGCTCCCAAAAACTCTTCACGACATACATGTTTTTGGTCATGATGGGGTATTACCATTAATTCAACCCAAAGTTCGCCCAGAACAGTGAGCCCCTCGTATGTCTCTTGGCTAAAACACTCCATTCCACTAGGGTACTGAACAAAAAGCTGCGTTTGAAACCCTTAAGGAGTTATTGCAACAACAGCTGATCCTCCATCATCCTGACTATGGAAAGCCCTTTATGCTGTTCATGTATGCATCAAACTACGCCGTTAAGGCTATCTTAGCTCAATTGGATGAGAATGGGGTCGATCACCTCATGTCCTACTTCAGCAAAATACTCTCAAAAGCTGAACGCAACTACAGCGTCACTGAAAAGGAATGCCTAGCTGTTTTTCTCGCTGTAAAGCACTATCACCCATTATTGTATGGTAATTCATCTAAAGTGGTACCAATCACGCCTCCTTGAAGTGGTTGCAGAATATTCAGGACCCCACTGGATGGCTGGCTCTCTGGGCTCTGAAGCTGCAGCACTATAACATGACTATTGAGCACCGGGAAGGAACTTGCCATATCAATGTAGACGGGTTGATGTGGCTGCCTATTCTTCACTTAGACAATAGTGAAGCTGAGAGGCTACATGATCTCTTTATGGCTCCTGACGCTTGGGATGATGAAGACAAACCGGTACAGAAAATGCTAGCTCGGCACTCCCACAACATTAAGGTGGAAAGTGGAAGTTATATAAAAAATAGGAGTAAATTGGTTGCCTTATCTCCGGCCATCAGAGCGAGTACAAGTGATCCCAAATCTCACACTATCATGGGCAAAGGAGGAGTCCAAAAACCTATTAGTGAGTTAAAGAGAGTATTACTGGGAGGGCATCATGGAGACCATAGCTGAAGTCCTGGATGCCTGTATGACCTGTAAAAAACAATCCAGCTTTAAGATCCTCTATCAGTACTAACCTACGACGCCCCAACAACACTTCAACACCATAAGTTATATGTGGTATGTCCTCTCCCTCATACTACTGAGGGTAATTGTTACATCTTGGTTGGAATTGACCATTTTACCAAATGGGTTGAAGCTGTTGCTCTCCCCGCACAGACTGACGAAGACACTGCTACCTTCTTACATCAAAACATCTACATGCGGCATGGCTTTCCCTCAGGTCCTCCTTTGTGACAATGGGTAAAACTTTACTTCTTAAGTGATAAATCTCCTCGCCACATCCATGGGAACAAAACTCTTCTCAGCCCCTACAACCCATCCACAAATGGGGCCATAGAAATTATTAACGGAACCCTGGTCTCTATACTCCGCAAAATGGCCAATTCGGACCCTCTTCACTGGGATACCTACTTACCCAGCGCGCTCATGGCCTATTATATTAGTTACCATTGCATCCTCAAAATGTCCCCTTTCTGTGTGTTGTATGGGCGAGAACTGGGGGTGCTGCTTTATTAGCAAAAGATATTTTCTCTGACTGGACTGACCCGGAACAAGTCATTAAAAAGTTGGCCCAACACATCATACACCTACAAGAAGAGGCTATGACTAACTTGGCAAAGACTGTCACTAAAGAAGGCCAAGCCGCTAATGAGAGCTAGGACCATATCCCTCCCTTCCAAGTATCAGACTTGTAGTTTATTACCACAATCCTATCACCCATAGAAGTATGAAGCTTGGGTCCATCTGGGAGGGACCTTTTGTAGTTACATATATGCGAGGGGATGAATAATCTATCAAATCCCACGCTTCTGAAGTCACTGTAAATCAGGTCCATGGCCAGTTCTTGCACCTATAATCACCACCTAACACTCTTTATGGGGGTAATTTTGACAATTACAAGTCCAATATTGTGAGAAGAGCGTTTTGGAGGCAAATAACAATATTATTGGCCAAAAGACCTGGCCAAGACTTGGTGTAATCCCTCAAATCAGGGTAATACATTATAAGTACTTCTCAGGCAAATAGCACGAGTTCAGGCAGTCAGATTTCTCAACCATGCGGCAGAATCAGGGGAGTCTGTACAAGGTTCCTCCTTGGGCCACTTCCAATTTACTTCACACACCTAGGCGGAGACCACCCCCTTTTATAGGGTTGGAGGAGGTCCTGCAAGGTGCAAATATTTTCCACCTCATTGATTTTGTTATATATATTTAATCTTTGCCTAACGTAATAGTACTACCCAGTATCAACCATCCATCAGCCATTCCATTGAAGTGAAGAGAGATTCAAGATTAATAGGTTAGATTCCCATATTCCCTGATTTAGAAATTTCTAGCCTGATCCAAACTTTGAGCCTTGACACAATTTAATACTAAGCACCGAGATATTGAGAGAATTCACTCTTCAACCCTTAAGATCAAAATAATAAAAAAACGTATATAACCCAGTTTTAGTATTATTAAAATTTCTCATATTTTAATTCTAAGTTGTCTAAATTCCCCCTGATAATATTTAATCTGAAGTAGAGAAACCTACTTCTCCTGAAAATTATTATCTATTCTGATGAAAAACACACCAGTAAGCAACCCAAAAGCCTGAATTCCCACAAATGGCTCAGGAGAGGCACAGCTCAGCGCCCAAATATGACCAAAGACCAAAATTGTTTCATGTTTCAATTCACAATTCAGAAAATCCAAACCTGAGTCAAAATGCAATGAAAAGACTAATACCGTTCATTACAGGTTGTTGAGATAATCAAGGCTTAATGGCTTCTAGATTGCATGGAGGAACTTCCTAACCACTCTTTAACTAAGTTCTCTAAGAAGATCATCTCTTTAGAAAAGAATTAAAATTTGGAGGGATTCACAAAGAGTCCAGCCTTATAGATGCATCCATGACTGCTTCTAGATCTTTGGCATTTTGCTCATGAGTTGGCGAATGAATTAAGATGTTGTCAGTATAGGCAATCATGTAGAAGAAGCGGAGATCACCCTGGACATCATATATAAGGCGCTAAAAGGTTGTAGGGCGTTCTTCAACCCAACTAGCTCTACTTTGAACTGAAAGGTTTTCTTTTTGTACATTTGTTGGAATACAGCAAGTTTTAGGCTAGCTTATGCTGATAACAGCTGGTTTTCACAAAAACACTTTAAACTGAATTTTTCTTTTATAAATAAAAGTAAAGCTGGGTTTGAAAAGCTTTTATAAGGTGCAGGATAGAAAGAAAATAGTGAGTCTTCTCAATACTAATGCTCAGTATTTAAACCATAATAAGTATTGAGGTTTGAAGGGATTCAATGTTAACGTTCAGAATAGCTTAGTAACATCTTAATTAGGAAATATGGAAAGTCATCATATCAGAGCATGGGAAATTCAGTTTACTTTGTTGAAGCAACTGATCAGAACTTATTTTTAGGCAGAATATACCCGTGTGGTAGTGATTTGGTATTTCAACCAGTTACCATTAGATAAAATATTTGCACCTTGAGGTAATCCTCCAAGCCTATAAGAGGGGTGGTCCCCACTTAAGTGTTTGAATGGAACTGGACTTGGCTGGGGGAGAACCATCTAAGGGATGTCCTGGAGTCCTCCACATGGTTGGAGAAATCTGACTTCCCGATCTCATGTTAATTTCCAATGTGTTATTTGAAAAATGTTACCCCAATTTGTGGGAGTTACTGAGAATCGACTAGAGCCTTTTGGCTGATATTGTCTATATTTTTGTCCAAATCATTATTATTATGTGATATCATACTTTTAATTGGCCAATCATATTTGTTAAATTGGGAATATTCTTACCCAAGACATTCTTTTGCCAAAGTTGAGATGGTAATTGTCTGACAACATATAGCAGTTAGCCACTCCTGTTCCCGCTTGACTCTTACTTGATTGGAGGCATTTATTTAATCAAGCTTAGAGAAAAGTCGTGAATTTGCGATTGGATAAGCTATGACTTTTTTCCTTTATGAGGGGTAAGGTAAGGGTCTGGAATTGTTACATTATTGACATGCCATAATCAACGCATGGACACAGGATTCAATCTGCCTTCTGCACAAAGAAAATATTGAAGCAATGGGGGAGGACTTCTTCACAATACAACCTTTTGCCAGAATGTCATCCAGACTTATATTTTAAACTTTGTTTCTTACTCTGTGTGAGAGTGCTTTGAGCAGTTTATCTTGACGATATGTGCTATCAGTTGATATACTAGAACATACTCTAAATGAGGTTGGAGCCTATTATCTTGGCTCATGTCATAAAACTTTTTGTGTGGAGCAATAAAAGATGGAAAGTCAGGCGGAAGGTCTCCAGAGAGAGGAGCTGGAGGTAGGATAAAGATCAAGGAGGTATCATGAGGAAGGTTGTCTTATGTGAAAATTCACCACTGAGCTCGTTTTGTTGAAGTAGATGAAATCGTTACCCAATTTGACAATAACTTGTTGATGACACCATCAACCTACACCAAAAATCACAGGATATAGCAAATCAGGAACATCTGAGAAAACCATCACATAAGCAGACACTTTGCATACAGAATTATACGAGCTGATGCACAGAATGACACTCATAAGTTGAGAGGATTCGCCTATAATAAGGAGGGCCACATCAGATTCTTAATCTAATGCTTGTGTGATTTTAAGTTCATAAATTTTCCAGCTGCCTCAGAATCAAGGAGCACCTGCACAGTGACCTTGCTTGTCCCAGAACTTATTTTTATTTAACTTAGGCAAGCTGATCAGGGGACGTACAATACCAAAACAAAAACTCAAAAACTAAATCAACCAAAAACATGAACCAACCGCCCTAAACAAGTAGCCAATTGTAGGAATCCAGCTTACTTGTACTTTCTGGTGCTTATGCTGCTGAAAACCCACAAAGGTTTTTAATAAACTTAAAAATAATCACTACTATAAAATTTGGGTTTTGTTAGATTTTTATTAAAAGCGCAGGGGTAAAAAAGTGATCCATCTCAATATCTGGCCAATCAGTATTTAAACTGTTTTGAGGATTGGGGGGAATTTGAGGATAGGTTTGGAATAGCTTAGACGCATTCCAAAATATGAAATATGGGATATTCTCCTATCAGATCTTGGGAAATTTGAGATACTTAAGTAACACAATATTTGGGATGGGGTTTGAGGCAGAATGTACCCATGAAGTAATGTTTTGATGTATTTCAACCAATCACTGCTTGATAGAAAACTTTCACCTTGGGGACCTCTGCCAAACCTATAAAATGAGGTGGTCCCTGCATAGGTGCTTGGAAGGACCTGATTGTGGTTGGGGACGTGCCTTCCAATGGTCGCCTCATAGTCTATCATGTGGTTGGAGTAGTCTGACTGCTCAATTTTAGGCTAGTTGCTCATGCAGGTTTTGAAATGGTGTTACCTCAATTAATGGAGTTCCAACGAGGATTGTCCAGGGTTTTTAGCCAATATCCTTGATATCATTATTATCATTATTTAAATTGCTTTTTGGTTCATCGCAAACTCATAAATGGCTGACATTTTCCCATTTAGGCTGATTTTGACCAATGACATTCTTCCTCTGCAGCCAAGAGGCAAATGTCCAACATCAACCCCCTCAAGAATGTTGGGGGGAGAATAAGGTCAGAGGAAATAGTCATGTACTTGGTTGATGGTGACTTCAGTAGCTAAAGACTTAATAGAGAACACATTGCCTCTTTTGTAGGTGATGGTGAAGAAACCCTCCCAAATTGATCCAAGCTTACCGTTTCTAGGGGTAATGCGGTTATGATAGTATAATACCATGTCAGATACTTGGAAAATAGGTAAGGGGGTTCAGAGCTCATTGGCAGTATGCCATACTTTAGTCACGTTTTTGCTAGATTGGTCATAACCTCATATTATAGTTAGATAATATGAGGTTATGACCAATCTTCTATTACTTTTTTGGGCTCCTCAACTCTAGATGAGAATACATCTTTAACTAAGAGAGTGGGTATTCCTGGTTCAAGCCCATACAAAACATGGAAAGGGGACATTTTCAAAGCCTGGTGATAACTAATTCAGTAGGCCATAAGGGCATTGGGTAAGAATTGATCTCAGTGAGAGTTGAATCAGTTGAGGCCATTTTTTGTAGAATGGACACCAAGGTACCATTTTCTCTTTCCAAGGTCCCATTAGTGGAGTGATTATACGGAGCCAAGAAAATTGTTGGGCTCCCTTGAATGTGGCCAGGATTTTAACTACTCTGGAAGTGAAATTTTTACCATTATCGCAGAGTAATAATTGGGGACAGCCGTGTCAAGTGAAAATGTTTTGATAGAAAAACGTGGCTGTGTTATTGGCCGTTTGGGCAGGGAGAGCTACGGCTTCCACCCACTTAGTGAAATGGACAATAGCTACTAGGATAAATTTGTTTCCACTAGTAGACTGAGGAAGGGGACCTAAAACATCCAAACTAATGGTGTGGAATGGTTGTTGAGGGGTAGTTGGTTGATACTAGTACCTAGTCTTGAAACCAGATTGCTTCTTACATGTAAGTTAAGCTTCTAAGACGTCAACAATAGCTTCTGTCATTCCGTCCCAATAATATAAATCCTTAACACACTCATAAGTTTTCTTTGCCCCTCCATGGCCTAGGGTAGAGTGAGCTTCTAGGATAGCAGGTATGCATTCTGAGGGACGAAGGTAAGGCAACCAATTTGTCCCCACCTGCTTATACAGCTTCCCATTATCCACTTTTGTGTTATGGGAGTGCCAAGCTAACATCTTCTGGATGGGCTCATCTTCATCCTCCCATTCTTCAGGGGACATTAAAAGGACATTTAACCTCTTCGCATCACTATTATCCAAGTGAAGGACTGGTAGCCGAGTTAACCCATCAACATTCAATTGATGGGTTCCAGAACGGTGTTTGATTTTCATGTCATAAGGCTGGAGCTTTAAAGACCAGAGAGCTAGACAACCAGTAGGATCTTTCATGTTCTGTAACCATTTTAAGGATGCGTGGTCAATAACTACAGTGAAGGTGAGTTTTATATAGAAAAGGGCGGTAGTGCTTTACAACTAATAGAACATCAATGCACTCCTTCTCCGTTATACTGTAGTTGCGTTCCGCCTTTAAAAGTATCTTACTAAATTTAGAATTAGGATGATCTACACCATGTTCATCTAATTGGGCTTAGATGGCCCCAACGGCATAGTCCAAGGCGTCAGTGAATAAGATGAAGGGTTTATTATAATCTGGGTGCCGTAATATAGGTCATTATTGTAGTAGTTGCTTCATTGTTTCAAAAGCGGCCTTTTGTTCAGCACCTCAATAAAAGAGGGCATTCTTAGTTACTAGCCGAACAAGGGGCTCACTGAGTTGGGTGAACTTGGGGATAAACTGATGGTAATACACTTTTATCACTAGAAATACCTAATTTCCCATAGATTTTTAGGGGGCGGCATTTTTGAGTTGGCTTAGACCTTGTCCTGCATGGGTTGAATTCCTTCTTGCGAAATGGAGTGGTCAAGGAAATCCAATTCCCTTTGGAAGAAGGTAAACTTTGAGGGCTTCAACTTAATATTATACTTATGTAAACATCGAAACACCTCCTACAAATGATCAAGATGTTCGTTGAAGGTTTTTGAGAAAACCATGATGTCATCAAGATAGACGATGACACAAGTTAACTTGAGGTCCTGAAAGATGTGATCCATCGCACACTGGAAAGAGGCAGGTGCATTGCACAACCCTTGGGGTTTTTGTGTGGGTTGGAAGAGACCTTCACTACAAATAAGAGCGCATTTCTCCTGATCTTGAGGAGAAAGATCCATTTGCCAATAGCCACTGGCCAGTCCATGGCAGAGAAGCTGTTAGAGCCATAGAGTTGGGCCAGGGCATCATCAATGCGAGGGGTAGGATAGCTATTTTCTTAGTGAGGCTATTTAACCTATGGTTATCCATGAATATCTGATGAACTCCATTTTTCTTTATGTTTAGTAGGAGGGGTGAAGACCAAGGGCTTTGTGAAGGAACGAGTAACCCCACGTCTAATAACTTCTGGAGCTCCATCCTCATTTTTTAATCCTCTATCTTTGACTTGCAATAAGGTTTAGACCCGATAGGCCAGGCATAACCCACATCAATGGAGTGGCACCATCCTTTCATGTGTTCATAGTCAGTATCCAATTTAGAAAATCTGTCACTATATTCATCTAGTGAGGCATGGACTTTTTAACTCCTCCTTGGTCAGCTTATCCGAAATATGAACACTGGGCAAGGTACACACCATATTGTCCATGGGTAAGCCCAAATTTGCCATAGAGCCAACATAGTGGATATGTTCAATGTCCTTTACTGAGAGTAGGAAGCCACTGCCAATCTCCTGGTGTTTTCATATGATCATGTCCTTTCTGGTGAGGTTTCCCAATAGAATGGTAATTGGCCTCTATTAGGCTGAGTCTAGTATCCCAGGCAATACACAAGGCTCCAAGGGGCTAACGCCCTCAATACTTACGAGGTGCAACAAGCAATAGTGTGGGATTTGTAGTTTGATTTTAGTGTCAACCATTCTTTGTTCACCAGGCTTAATAAAGACCTCATATAAAGCATAAAACGGTATACCTTCCCTAGCATCCACTGATTCAAGCAATTTTTTGTGTTACACCTAGAAGTAGAATAAGGCAAAGTTATAGCTGAAAAGGTATATTAGACCAGGCAAGAGTATCCATGCTTTCTGGGTTCCTTTATCATATAAGATTAAAGGGACTTCATAGTTGAGTAATGAGAGGATCCCTTGCTTCATGTTGATTATTCCTTCATACTCGATCATACATTGAGTTCCAATGAGCATAACATATGTGTTGTTGTCCAAAGCTACAGCAGGGGATAATAGGATAAGATTCCCAATTCGAATGGGTAGGGAAGAGTATGCCCCAATAGCACTGGTTTGTTGGGGCCAGTGGTTCCAAATTATTGCATGTACTCCAATTCATGCGCTATCTTTATCTTCTTAATAAGCTTAGTGGAGATCACGTTGATTGGGGAGCCAGTGTCCAAGATTGCCTCTATTTGGACTTTTTGTTTGACCACCTCAACTTTAGTGAGGGTTCCTCCAAAGTTAGGTGACAAATATAAGACCTCCTTGAGTCAGATGTGGAGGTTGATTATTGAGCAGTCTTGGGATAATTATCCAAAATGGTTTGCATGGGATGGACCCGCTGAAGAGGGAAAATCAAGCCAGATAAGAATTGATCACCATCACTAGCAGTGTCAATACTTTTGGGCACCCTAAAATTTGGCTGAAGTACTTTCCTCAGTTATAGTGGTACCATCTACTCCTCCAGCGTTCAAATGATCAGGAATTTCAATTTCCGCAGGTGCTCCCAAAACATAGTATCCAAAGTCGTCGTAACCCTCCTCAGATTCCACCTCAAGGGTATTCACAACCACTGGCAAGGCCACAATTGAGGTAGGGGATACGGCCTCATGAGGTTAGATAGCCTTAGGGCGCACAACTACCAGCTTTGCTGGAGGGGAATGCACAGCATATTTTGGTATGCTTGGGTGGTAGCGTGGTATCAACTACTTTACAGAGCTCCAATTTACCAAAGGATGGTGAATCTTTTTTAAGTCATAATGAGGAAGCAGGTTTAGCAGGGAGGATAGAACAGGTGGACTCATTACCAACTGTTCAACTGGTGGAAGCTCCTTAATAATTAGAGCTGAAGGTTTCATCTCAGCGTCATTTGTTTTTCACATAATTGGAATCCAGCCACATCTAACAAATTCTCTAACGTCACGAATGTTTTTGAAGTGGCATTTCACAGAGATGATATGCTTGGCTCAAGAGGGTTGAGAGGCTAGCCCAGTCAACAGGGCGGCGATAGCATCATCAAGGGTGAGCATGTTATAGGTTGACAACCTTTGCGCAGCGAGGTAAAATCGTTCAGCAAAGGCAATGGTTAAATCACCTTCACACATGCTAAGGCGCATAAAGGCCTGTTTTTCCCTGTGTATACTCTGATTTGATAAAAATTCAGCTAGAAGAGCCTCCTTCACCTCTGCCCAGGTGTGCAAAGGGTCCAGATAAGAAACTATTATCTGTTTGCGCTAGGCGGCTTAAACAGGGAAGAATGTGTTGCACTTTCTGCTTATCCATTGACCCATACATGGAAGCTTCATAACTATACAAAAAAGTAGCGATGCTCCCTTCACTAGGAATGAACTTGTTTTTAAAAATAGTTTATTAAACGCTGCTCAAGTCTTTGAGGCAGGATAGAACGCTTGCTAGTTGCTTTTCCAGAGCAACTAAATGCGATTAAAGTGAAGAGGAAAAGTGGAAGAATTGCTTATAATTGAAGCTTAAGTTTTTGACGATTTTTGAGGTGTACAGGTATCCCCTGTAGTAAGCACCATTTTGTAGGAATACAGCTTACTTATGCTCACTGGAGCTTACGCCACTGGATTCCACAAAGATTTATAATAAACTTAAAAATAAGCACTACTATAAAATTGGGTTTTGTTAGATTTTTATCACAAGCGCAAGGGTAAAAAAGTGATCCATCTCAATATCTGGCCAATCAGTATTTAAACTGTTTTGAGGATTGGGGGGAATTTAAGGATAGGTTTGGAATAGCTTAGACGCATTCCAAATTATGTAAATTGGGATATGCTCCTATCAGATCTTGGGAAATTTGAGATACTTCAAGCAACACAATATTTGAGATGGGGTTTTGAGGCAAAACGTGCCCATGCATTAATGTTTTAATGTATTTCAACTAATCACTGCTTGATAGAAAACTTTTACCTTGAGGACCTCTGCCAAACCTATAAAAGGGGTGATCCCCGCATAGGTGCTTGGAAGGACCTGATTGTGGTTGGGGACGTGCCTTCCAATGGTCGCCCCACAGTCTGTCGCATGGTCAGAGTAATCTGACTGCTCAATTTTACATTAGTTGCCCGTGCAGGTTTTGAAATGGTGTTACCCAATTAATGGGGTTCCACCAAGAATTGGCCAGGGTCTTTTGGCCGATATCCTCAATATAATTAATATCATTATTTAAATTGCTTTTTGGTTCATTTCAATCTAGTAAATGACTGACATTTCCCTGTTTAGGCTGATTTCAACCCAAGACATTTTTCCTCTGCAGATGGGTTGGTAAATTTCCGACATGGGTAATGTAAAAGAAACAGGAAAACAACTTACCAGGTGGCATAGTGGCAAGATGCTTATCCCACCATGTTGGAGGGGGAGGGGGATCAGGTAGATCATAATCATCATCCTCAGGATTAGCATTGTTAAGTGGATCAATATTGATAGCAAGGGGGTTGGGGCACTTTCAGGATGAGAGTCAAGGTGAGGTAGATAGCAGATGAGATTGACAATTCTTGCCTGGATGAATGACTCTATGAGTTTGGAAACATAGTGTTCAGCTTGGATGTGGGAATTGGGAAGTTAGGCTAATTTTGCAATGTTTGCTCTGGTGACATGTGTGGATGGGGAAAAATCTGCCAGAGTAACGACAAGTTTGACAGCAGTGGTGGCAGTTTCAAAATGGCGTAGGATTTCTTCTTTTGCAGTAGGAGGAAAATTGGAGGGGAACAAGGGGGGTGCAGCCCTTTTTTAAATTCAGTGATGGATTTTGTCACAGATTTGCAAAGATGGCGATTTTTGGGTGAGGCCACCGTGGCCTTGGAAAGCTGGTGGTCGCTTTGATATGGGATAGCATTGGGTTTGGGGACATATTGTTTGGGCAGGAGTGGTTCATCAAAGTATAAAATTTTTTGAATGGTGCTAAACCGATTGGTTTTAGCTGGAGGAGGGACAATACCACCTGATTCAGTCACTTCATCCATTGAGTCCAAGGGATTTTGGTTGACTTAGATTGATTCTGTGATAGGTGGCTATGGTTGGATAAGTTTTGGGGCGGGAAATTTTTGGATTGAGTATGAGTCCAAACCTGCTCCCAATTGGTTGGCATAGGTGTAAATTGGCCAGCTTGGATTTGGGTTGCTAGATTTTGCTGCTGGTTCATTGAGCGAACAACCTGGGGGGTGGAAGCAGCCAAAATCCCCACTCAAATGCTGTTTGTGTGACCTCCTGGGTGGGGTTGGCAGTATTTTCAGGGCTTGAATTGTATTGACATACCTTTTTGGTATGTCAATACAATTCATGGCAGAGGGGCAAACTGTGCGGCCATTGTCAATGAGAGCCCAAAAAAAACGGTTGGGTGTGGATGGGATGTAGTCTCAAGGTGGGATGTGCTGGGCCATGTTCAGCTGATGGGGGGTAATGGTGGCCATTGCTTGAGGTGCCGCGAGGCGCTCAGCACCACTTGGTACAATGTATTGAAGAATGGGGTCTATACCATAAGTGGTAAGCCCTGACATCAACTCTTCATAAAGTGTTTGGGGGGAAGGTGCGAGGGGAGGTTCACAAAGGTCACCACAAGTGTGGTATCATCTGGGAGACGTGTTCAGGTGGTGGTAATGGGGGTGTTTTTGTATATTAAGGGTGTAGCTGCTGCAGCGGCCGCGTCCTCTTTGGTGGGGAAGCCTATATCAAAATAGCCCTTGTAAGGGCAGAAGTCTATATATCCTGCCGGTGTGAAGGTGGCAGTTGCCAGCTCAATTATCACTTTGTCAGCGTATGGGAAGAGACATTTGTACTCAATATGGAGGCAAAAGTGGATAGTGGATCAAGGTAGGGCTAAGAGATGTGGGCAGGTTAGGTGGACTCATGCGAGGTGGAGTGCTAAGTCCCTTGGAGGGACATAACAGCTGGATGTAATTGGTGGACTGGGAAAGCCATTCTGCATGAGTTTTCCTGCTGTGCGGTAAATGCTAGCAGGTGGAGAACTGCTGCCCCATGCTGGGGCAGCAGATGGTGGATCTGAGGGCATGAATTGGTAAATTGATGCAGTGATATGGTGGTGAAAATTGACTTGTTTTTCAAAATACTCAAAATTGATGTTGAGCGGAGAGAAACTTTTCCCAGAACATATATTAATATGAAAGGTGAAATAAGAATTACCTCATAGTTGAAATATGAAAGTGAAAGGACTGTGGAAGAGAAGCCAAGGTAAGAATTGGCCTCTTAGTAACTGACAGCCCTAATTGCTTCTTCCAAGAACATTGGTATACTCTACCACATGAGATGACCAGGTAGTATTCAATGGTAAGCCCCCGCACTTTCCAGTAATGGAAATAGGATTAAAAATTGAATTTAGATGGTAATTATTAATAATTAAGTAGGTGAACGCCTCACCCAACCTAGAGATTAGGGTGGAGACCATCAATATTGTTGGCCACTTATTATTTCAGTGTGTCAGTTAGTAAAAAGAAGAATGTCCACCCTTATGAAGCTTGACATTACCCAGTGAATAATGCTGAATGGCAGAGGCTTAACTGCATTTATTAATCTTTGAAGAGTCGCCCTATGGACTAACTGAGTATTTGTTATAAAATTGGCGATATAGCTACTAATTGTTGTAAGTGTTTTTTCACAGGGATATTCCCACTGAACAATGGACTGATAATATGGAGATCGTGGCCTCCTAAGATAAAGTCTATTAGATGTGCTAATAATATGAAGAACTAGATTTGACTACACTACTTTACTTATTTTGAATAGAATAACAGATTCTCTTCTGCTCACAAATACTTCTTTTTCCTACTACATGCTCTTTTACTCCTAATCAATGACCACCCTTTTTTATCCTCATGTTCTGCTCATATCTTTGTTGTTTTGATCATTTTTGCCCCTTTGGCGTAGCTATCATCCATTCACCAGAACTTGTTTGGTCAGTTTTGACCCTTCAGCTTAGCTATTAATCATTTGCTGGAACATGTTTGGTTTTGCCTCATTATTGGAGGATTTGGTAAATATTAATGCTGAACTGGTATCGCCTCTTTGCCTTATTTCAGAGCACTCAAGTATTCATATATTACTAAATCATTTTTGACAGATAATACCCAATCCGCTATGATTATTTAGGGCTTATCATCCAGTCATATCAATATCTTGGAATTTTTCCCTTGACTAGACAATAAGTCTATTATTGCATATATGCCCAAAGGAACTTCGCATGTACTCAACTAACAATTTGAAAAACTCTCTTTAACCGCTCAAAGTCATCTTAGAGCGATTTTAAATTTAAGTTTATATATCTACAGCCATCTGCCCAAAAACCTATTCTTTGATGTCCTTGGCTCTGCCACCTGCCACCCCAGTGTGGGGTAGCAGTGCACCCCCACCTAGCGTTTTCCGCCCTGCAGGCAAGCGCGTTCGGATGGGTTCAAACAGCCCGCCCACTGCTTCCAACCGTTTTGTCCCCCACGGGACTTAGCGCTCCACCTGGCGCGCGTCCACCCTTCTCGCCCCCATCCTCTCGCCCTCCCTCGCTCTGCTATCCGCTATTGCCTCAGAGTGGACTATGGGCGTTTGTTCCCATATGCTGATAAGGCAATTATTGACCTAGCCACTACAGCCTTTGCGCCAGCTGGCTTTATAGACTTCCGCCCTTTTAAGGGCTACTTTGACGTTGGGTTCCAATCTGAGGAGGATGCTGAAGCGGCAGCACAAACTTTTCTAATTTATAAAAAAACCCCATTCCCACAACCCGTACTCGCCTCCCTTCAGACACCACGCTAGTGGTATCCTTTGCAAATCTCTCATCCCACCTTCCACCCCAGGTTTTGTATGACCAGTTGATCGCGGGGCTCATGGCTTATGGCACTCAGCCCAACCTCATCTTTGCCATTCCATCTGGTGCAGAACGCCTTGCTGCTCCTCGTGCAACAGCCACCATCATACCACACCACTCTACCATAGCCCAACAAATCCCACCCCGCGCTAGTGTGGCTGCAGCGCCAGATCATTTCTTTTGGGCTCAGGTCGATAATGGTGGGCAGATTTGTTCCCTCTGCTTTGGCATCGACCATGCAAAAAGAGCGTGCCCTAAGGCCAAATCCGCTGATGCAACTTCTGAGCCCCCCTCTGGAGGTTCAGTATGGGGCACTTTGCTGCCCCCTCCCACCCTCCAATCTCGTTCAGTGGGCCCACATGGAAAATCAGCCCCACCCAAAACCTCCATCCTCACTCTCCCACCTAAATCTAAGCCAGCCAATCAGAGCAATGCTTGGACCAACATTCACACCCAAGCAGCTGCCCATTCGCCCAATCCTACCCACTCAAATTTAAATGCCACTATTCCAGTGAACCAAAATCCATGGGATCTATTGGCTGAAACTGACGAATCAGGTAATATCCTCATTAGTAAGCATACAGGTCAACCTCTCTGCCATGGCGATTATGGTCGGGCAGAATTTTTCCTTCCTGACTTCGATGAAACCCCTACCCCTCGCCACTTCGCTCCTCTACCCAATACAGCCCCCTTCCAAAGTGACCACCAGCTCGCCTTAGCTGCGGTGGCCTCTCCTCATTGCCCAAAACTACGCACCGCGGTGGCCCAGTCAGTGGCCCAGCTCCAGCATGGCCTGCCCACCTTCTTCTTCCCCCCGACTTCCCTGAATCTCCCTGCAGTGACATCTCAAAACTATTTGATGATGCTGAAATCGCTGTTATGAATGTCGCAACGCTTGCTTCATTCAACCCCTCAGCCAAAATCACCCGCCACAGTATCTCCCTTTTCACCCAACTTCCTGAAGCCCGCAAAGAAGCTGAAGTTCTCCTCGCAGCTTTTGTTGAAACACTTTCCCATCATTATCTTGATGCAGAAGTGGAAAACTCCTACTACGCTGACCTCAGCCCCCACTATGCAGATGCCCCAACGCCCTGGCTCTCTGCTCTGATCCGGTACTGTAACCAACACCCCTTGATCGAGGTGGGTCTTTCTGAAAACCAACCCCCGACCCCTCCTCACCCTCTGCCATGGTGGGTTAAGCAGTTTCTGCTTCCCACCTGGTTAGTAGTTTGTTTTGCCGTTTTGAGTGTTGTGATCGGTACTGTCTGTCCCCTGGTCAGCATACCTCGAATAAATCAACTAACAATTTGACCACTTTCAGGTTCCTTGAATGTGTAGGCATCTATGCCGTTTGCTCTATTATTTTGAATGGCTCAATATAAATATTGGCTAGTTTATGCTTTCGCTAAAACCCATGCTCACTGTGAAATAAAACAAGCTATCCTTCCTTAAACTTCCCTAGTCCACTACGCCATACCTGGTCAGAAGAATGGTTCTTGATCTTTTTAGCTAAACTAGAGGAGTAGAATTCCGTTTGCTGCTTGATTAAGGTGTCCGTCAGGTTTGTTAGATAATGTTGTAGATCCACTCCTCCAGTATCTTCTACACAAGCATAAAGGAGTGCAGGTAGGGCTGAGTGCAATCCGTAGAGAAACTGGAAGGTGCTCTTTCCCGTTGCAGAGTGGTAGCTATTATTGTAGGAAAAGATTGCATTGGAAAGAAGAGTACTCCAATCAGAGGTCTATCTCTTACCAACTTCCAGATTATGTTCACCAGTGCTACATCAAGCTGTTTGACCATTTCATTGAAGTTAAGGTGATATGAGGTCGTTAGAACCCAGTAAATGGCCATCAGTTTGTTTAGCTTGGGTAAAATGTGTTAGGCGAAATTGGTTCCATTATCATTAAGGATGAACTGGGGACAGTCATACCGCTGAATTATACATTCCATCTTAAACTTAGACACAGTGACAGCCCCAGATCTCGTATTGCCCATGCCCCAACCCACCTAGTCAAGTGATCAATTGCAACCAAAACATACTTGGAATATTTTGCTCTCTTCAATATGGGCACAAAGATGTCAATGGATATTGTGTGCCAGGCAAAATGAGGTTTCACCAGCTGATAAGAGGTCTTCTGGAGGAACGACTTTTACACTTTTACTGGTGGCAACAGGCAATCGTTTTAAGCATGTCAAATTGCATGCTCTCCCAATAATACCTAAGTCACAACAATTACAGTGTCTTACATACTCTGCCATGTCCTGAAAACTTAGTGCACGCTCATAATGATATTTTGTTGGGCCAAAGGTCTCAGGAAGTTCACTGTAGTGTCACTAATCCGCTTGTACAAAATGCCACTTTTTTTGGAACATATTGGCCCTCAATCCATCCAAAACCTTAATTACTTGGGCTAGTTCATCACCATATAAATTTCGCTAAGCATCTTATAATGCATTATATCACTAAGATCCTCCATAATGGCAACTGTTGGTAGCCACAATAGGCAATTGGTATTCTGGTGTTTTGCTCCAGGTCGGTGAAGGTTTTTGAAATTATAAGCTTGCAGTTTGAGGGCCCATCAAGCTAGGCTCCCTCTGGTTCTCTGGAATTATGCAGCTAGCATAACTAAGCGTGGTCCATTACTACTTTGAATTTTTACTCCATTCAGGTACACTTTGAACTGCCTATAGGCTTGGATCATCACTAAGCACTATTGCTTGGTCATGGTATAATTTCGTCTATGGAAGTTCAGACTCCAGCTGCAGTATGCGACAGGGTGCTCCTCCACTTCATCATCTTCCTGGGATAAAATTGCTCTTACAGCGGGATGGATAGCGTCTGTTTAAACAATGGACTCACTCTCAAAATTTGGGAATTGTAGCACCGGGGCACTGCTTAATGCTGTTCATAGCATATTAATGGAACATTGTCAACGTCTTATCCATTCAAATGCAGCGTCCTTCTTCAGCAGCTCAAAAAGTGGACTCTAAACAATTTGGGGTAAAGCGACGGTAGTAATTAACCACCCCCAGAAATACTTGTACATCACGTTTGCTACTTGGAGGGGTCATTTTCTGGATAGCCTCCACCTTATCCAGCTGCGGTCTAAGCACCATCATGTCTACCACAAACTTGAGGTATCACAGTTGTTTCTTGAAGAAATGGCATTTTCGGGGTCTAATTTTGATGTTGGCCTCAGCAATCTGGTGTAATACCTCTTTTAGATGGATAAGATGCTTTCTAAAAGTCCACAAAAAAGCATTGATATTGTAAAGGTACACAAGGACACACAACAGCTTAAGATCGCTAAGAATAGTTTCCATACTCGTTGAAATGTGGCGGGGCGTTGCACAACCCTTGAGGCATACTTTTGGCTGAAAGAGCCCCTTGGACGCAATTAGAACGCATTTCTCTTGTTTCGCCACAGGCAACTCAATTTGCCAGTACCTCAATATCAAAATCATTGTAGAAAAATAATGAGCGTCACCTAATTAATCCAAAGCATCATCAATTCATGGCAGCAGATAGGAGTACTTTTTGATTATACTGTAGAGCTTCCAGTAGACAATAACTACTTGGCTGGTGCCGTCCTTCTTTTTTACAATTAAGACTGGCGAAGCCCATTGGCTCTTCGATGGTTCCAGCATACCTTGCTCCAGTAGCTTCCTTATTTTCTTGGTAACTACTTCTTCTGCTAACTTGAAACGGCATATTGGCCAAGACCTAATGATGGATAATCTCTAGTGTCCAGCTGATGAACAACATCATGAGCACACCCCAGATCATAATCATTGGCAAAAAATCTCCCAATATTTTTCAAATAAAGCTAACACACATTATTTCTGCTCTATCAATAAACTGGTTAATTTTTCCCATGGAGCCACCGCCATTATGCTGGATTAGGGTTTGATGGGACCAAATTCATCCAACAATCCAAATTTATGAAAGCAGAGAGCCTCCTCGATGGAAAAAATGTAGGTAGGCACTACTTAGTGTCTGCAGACCTGAAACGGTTTTTTCTGTAAATTTTCTAGTTAAACCTTGATCTCCTTGTGTCCAGGCAGGATGATGCCTGAAGCTTCATGGGGCTCTAATCATGACTCTGGTAAGGGCCAATAACCTCCCCATAAAGCCCTTTAGGTGTCTCAACCTCTAGATCATTACTCATTATAATCTGATTACTAGAGTAAATTGTTATGGGTCCAGCGGCTCAAAGGGGCAATCCTTGATACTCTTATATCTACTGGGGGAGAGCTTGGGTTTTACTTTTTAGTCTATGGTAATAAACAGGGATTAAACCTTCACAGTAAGCAAGATTAACATGCCCCATATGGACAGGATCCTTTGCACTCTGTTGGAGGTAAAATAAATTGGCATCTTCTACCCAAAATCTTTAGGGTCTCATACGCCATATTGACTACTGCACCAAAGTGATGCATGAAAGCTGTTCTGATTAGCAGGTCATATGGGTTATTTATTTGCACAATTGCTGGAGCTATGAAAACAATTGACCCAAATTGTAAGGGTAGTGCACTGTACGCTCACTCTGATACCATGATTTCCAAGCCAGCGGTCCCATACACCATCCAATGCTCTAAGTCAAGTTTTACGCCAACTTAGCTACCAACTTGGTTAAAAAATATGTTGACCAAAGCATCAGTATATATAATGGTGCAGATTAAGTTCTTTGCTACAAAGATGTTGCAATACGTGCACTTGGAATAAAAAGTATTCTGACTGTTCACCATGTAAATGTTTATAGAGTCTCTCTTTTCAAGGAAATGCCTGATCCCCATGTTAACTTTGGGATATTCTTTAACAATGACATTTATTACAATGGCAATAGGTACTCTTTCCATTGCAGGAGCATCCGAGGAGAGTCCAGGATCATTTCCCAGTATTTGTTCAAAAATCTGACTGATATAGGGTTTTGATTTCACCAGGATGCCCCCTTTCCCCGCAGCATTTTTTACTCATGCCCAGGTCAGCACATGGACCTCCTCAAATGGCTACTGATACAAAAATACATCATCAACCTGAGGGACCTTAGTGTAAAATACTTTATTAGGTTTAGGTGGGACAGATGGGGTTGGATTAGTGGAGATAGAGAGTCCCATCTCTACTCCGCTCTGTCTTTTCCCTGGACATACTGGTCCAATGGCACAAAAGGAACCTGATGCTTAGGAAAGTTAAGCGCAAGATGCCCATGTGACCACACCCATAACATCTTGGCTCACCGGACTCCAATCCACAGTTGTTATGAGAAAGCTCATCCAATAGTTAGACCGCTGGTGTTAGTTTGGCTGAGGACGAGGCATGTAGATATGATAGGCCCTGTAATTATTGGGTGGAATATAATTTGGCTGAGATGACCCGCTCAAAGAAGAAGGCCCCATTCTAACCCCAAATGGTTTCCTTCCACAATGGGTGGAATAAACGTGACCAATAGAGAGTTCAGGTAGTTGACAATTTTAAGCAGGGGTACATCCTCCTGAAAAACTGGGTCTGTTGGGATTTCGCCAAATTCTTTTGATTCTGAAAAGTCTAATTCATCAATTCTACTGACACTATTGGAAGGAGAGAGTAAACTATCTCAATTTATCAAGGCTAATAAGAAAAACCAGTCTCATCCCAATCAAAGGATAGAAGATTTGATGACTCAACAATTAATTAGTTCAAACAGATCCTAAACCATTACAAAACTTATAAATATTCTATCCTTTCTAATAATAAAATTTAGGTTAAATTATAGCCTGTCTTTACTCTATTTTATTGCTTTTTTTGTAGAATCCACTCAAAGTAACTTTGAGAGAAAACCTGCCCCATTGGAAGTGTAGTTAAAACTTCCATAGTGGTGCTCACTACAGGGTCACTCTGAGTTATGCACCAGTGAAAACATCTATCAATACCATAAATTCTCATTTTTCACCTGAAGAAGATCAAGACCATGAGAAGGCAGTATTTTATGATAGGTCCATCAAACTAGAAATAAAATCCTAAGAGTACCATCCACGTTAGAAATCCATGTCAACTTGGAGTTTTATAATCCTAATTTAAGCTTTACAGCAAACTTCCAAATCCCTCATGAGGTTTTACAAATTATTATTAATCAAATGCTGGAGGGAGCCTTAATTCCTGGAATACTTTACACTTGATCTCGTTCTAATGCTGTACCCACTATCTTGCAAGAAGTGTTGCAAATCTCCCAAATGCCATGAATTGGCACTGAGCAATACTTGCATCAGCTTGTACACCCTACATTATACCATCCATTACCAGTAGTGGGAATGCATCACCAAGAAATGCTCAATTTACTAGAAGGGCTTCAGTCCTTGAATAATTATGTTACCAAGTTTTAGATCCGCCTCTGAGTTTAGCAGAGATAAGTGAGATGCCATCATCAATAATCAGACCTTTCTTAATGAAGTATATCAACAACTTATTTATCTTGACCACGTAATTTCCAGATTTGTTAATTTATATTTCCCAAAGCAAGTCCAAGAAATTCAGCAAGAATGGAAAGAGGGAATTTCCCAACTTTCTGAGCGTAATCAATCAATGGAAGAAGAAATCAAAAATTGTCTTTCTCATTTGAAGCAATTGTACTCTGGAATCCAATTCCAAGTCATCAAAGTGGAGAAAACCTCTGGAGCTATGGGTCCTCCTGGGGTTGAAGGACCTCGTGGTCCACCTGGGGGCGTAGGCCCATGTGGACCTCCTGGATTGATGGGCCCCACAGACTGCCTGGCGTGGATGGACCTTGAGGGCCCCTGAGAGCCAATGGGCATTCAGGATCTCTTCAGCAAATTGACTCTCTATTGAGCATGATGGATCGCTTACATGAGCAATTTTACAATGTGGCCAAGGAATGTAACTTAACACCTGATGGGGTAACAATTGACCCCCTCCTGTCACTTCAGTCTCTATCTGATGAACTGAGTAATCTGGGTAAATGGGCAAAGGACATTGATCTCCTGTTTCAAGCCTAAGAATCAAAAGGCGAGATGCTCCAAGCAAAAATTGAAACCTTGGAACTTAAGTATAATGCACAGTAGGAGAAAATTTATGAACTATCTCGTCAGTTGGATGAAAAGGGGGGCATGCTGATTTGAATCAAAGGATTAGTGAAATTTGTACCAAGACTGTCAGCCCCTGTCCTCCATTTTCTTTTCAAGTTTCTGATTCCATCTCTTATGCTTCTAATCAATCTGAAAATCCTGGAGTACATATTTTGACCGCTAATTCTCCAATAAGTTTCAAACCAGTATTTAAAGACAAGTACTCTCTTGAAGAAGGCATCATTATATATTTTCTCTATTTATATGAGAAGTCTTTAAGTGTGGCCACAGATCCTCAAAAATTGAATTATTTGCCTAATTGTCTCAATTGATTGGCTCAGGATATCATGGTACCCAACTTAAAGACTTGCTCTACTTGGTCTCAGGTTAAAAAAGCGCAAAAAAAATTTTGGAGTGAGCAAACCTTATCCTCCCATTAACAGGCTTTTATGGGTATACAGCCCCACTGGAATGAATCTATCAAAGATTTTGCCCTTAGTTCTATTTTTGAAGCTCAGACTTTGGTAGCTTGTGGTCAGTTAAATTTGGATGATGTGATTACTGCAGTCATGTCTGCTTTTACTTATAGAACTTAGATGTGGGTCTACCTTCATAGCTTAAAGAAGAATTTTAGAAGTATATTATGCATCAAGGAGGCCTTGTTGGAATTGCCTCCTCAATTCTTGGAGAAACCCCATGTTTACAATTCTCCAAGATCTAGTCGCCCTAAAGTTTAAGCTATGCCTGAGAATGTAAGAGAGATTCAGTGCAACTATTGCCACCGATATTTCCATACTGAGGACCATTGTTTCAAAAAAGAAGTGGATGAGAAGAATAAAAGGGATAAAACCAATAAGATTCCTCACCATAATAATGAGATGAGTGTGCAACAAAAATATCAAAGCCCTGTCAAGTATAATAAAGATGAACCTTCTTCTTATCCTTGCCCTCATTGTTGGCTTTATCCTCTCAGTTTGGAAGCACCATCAATCATATTGACTTCTGAGTAAATCAAATCCATGCCAAAGATATCATTGATACAGGATCTCTGGTGAATGTTGTTTCATCAAAATTTATCAAGTGGATCAAATTAACACCTGATATTTCTCATTATGAAGAATATGGCACAGTGGGACCTCAGAGTACTCAGTCAATTGGAGCTTTTTCGTCCTTTCCACTATAATTTGGGAAGTTAACTTTAACCATCCCTGCCATCATCCTTGATAACTTGAGTTACGACCTACTAATGGGGACTCAATTTTTGCAGGAATTTGATGAAATAGCTAATTACCCAAAACATCGCTATCTCTCTTGGGGTATAGAGTTCCCCTACTTTTGTCCAAACATGCTCATACATGACATCGGTTATGTTTGTTGGAGGGGTCTAAAAGGTCTTATTTTATTCAATACCATGTTGGCGACCCCTGTGTAAAATTACTGCCTACCATAGCAGATATTGAAGATGGAATTCATATTTTCTCCCCCAAAACTCTAATTATTCCGCCAAAATTGCAGCTAATTGTTAATACCTCATTGTATTTTTCAATTCCCAAAGGACATTTATTACAAGTCCAAGGCATTTTTACCCTTCTGCTAAAGAAATCTTGCCTTGTCCTGAAGTATTAATTTCGCTTATTCAGGGTCATTATTTGTTTTATTAGCGAACCTTACCAATGAGCCAAAAATGATGGATCAAAAGCACCCAATTGCTTATGTCATGTTATTGCCCTTATCTCAGATTTAAGATGTTAAACCTTTTGGAAGCCAAGGCTTTTCTTTCCGCTTAACATCACTTTTGAGCGAATATTAAAAAGCATCCATTAAATTTCCATCGCCACCTCCACCATATCAGTTTTATTTTATGTCAGCGGATCCGCCACCTGCTGCCCCAGCATGGGGCAGCAGCGCTCCATCTGCTAGCATTTTCCGCCCTGCAAGCAAATGCATGCGAATGGGCTCATCCAGTCTGCCTAATGCATCAGGCCGATTTGTCCCTCCAAGGGACTTATCATTACACTTAGCGCAAGTCCACCCAACCCGCCCCACCCACTTTCCCTACCCCAATCCAATATTCACTTTTTCATCCAAGTCTAATATGGGCATCTGTTCCCATATGCCAACAAAGTGATAATTGAGCTACCACAATCCACGTTTTCATCAGCAGGATTTATTGACTTCCGCCCTTATACGGGCTATTTTGATATAGGTTTTCCCACTGAAGAGGATGCAGCTGCTGCAGCATCTACGCCCTTAATATATAAAAACACTACTATTTTCGCAACCCGTACACGCCTCCCCATTGACACCACAATGGTGGTGACCTTTGCAAACCTTCCTTTGCACCTTCTGCCTCAAACACTTTATTAAGAACTGATGATGAGGCTATCCAAATATGGTACAAACCCCATCCTCCACTTCCTGGTCCCAAGCGGCGCTGAGCGGTTAGCAGCACCATGGGCAATGGCCACCATTACCCCCACCAGACAACCATAGCCCAGCACATCCCTCCACGTGCCCATATCCCATCTGCACCAGATCACTTCTTTTGGGCTCATGTTGACAACGGTCACACCGTTTGTTCCCTCTGCCATGAGTTAGATCATTCAAAAAAATGTAGCTTCAATTCAAAACAACCAGAATCCGCCAAGCCCACACATGAGGCCACACAATCAGCGTTTGAGTAGGGATTTTGGATGCCCCCCCCCCTCCAGCTGAACGCTCAAAAATCAACTAAACTTTTGCAACCAAAGCCCAAGGTGGCTTAATTTCTACTAATATACTCAATCAGGAGCATGTTTGGACCCATATTCAGTCCAACCAATTTAACGCCCCAAAACTTACCCAATCAAAACCTCTTTCCTCCAAATCAATCACACTCAATCAAAATTCCTGGAACCTATTGGATGAAATAACTGAATCTGGGGAAATTGTCCCACCTCCTAACTTTCCAATTAATTTGGAACCATATCTACCTTCAGATTTTGATGCCCCATTCCCACCTAAGAAATATATCCCCAAACCCACCACTACCCCATCCTTGAGTGATCATCAACTTTCCAAAGCTGCTGCGGCCTCTCCTGATAGCTTCCATCTCTGTAAAGCCATGGCACAATCTGTTGCTCAATTTAATGAGGGACTACATAAAATCTTTTACTCTGCCAATTTCTCTAAGGTTGCAAAGGTGCAAATTGAACGATTAAGGGAAACCGCCACCTCTTCTGTCAAGCAAGTTGTTGCACTGGCAGAATTTTCCCCCACCACGCACATCACCAGAGCCAATATAACTAAATTTTCCCAGCTTCCCGATGCATTCATACAAGTTGAACACCATGTTGCCAAATTCCTGGAGGCTGTGCTTCAGGCCCAACTTGTTGACAAACAGCTTAACCCTTTTCCATTTTTCCTCAACCTGCATCCTGCGGATGCCCCAACCCCTTTGCTCTCTGCTTTAGTCCATCTCTTCATTAATGAAGAAAAATTCAATAATCTGTCTGATACCCCTCCCCCTCCCCCTCCGCCATGGTGGGCTAAGCGGTTCACAACTGCTACACCTGGTTAGCTAGGTTTTCCTTTTTGTTTTGGTGTTTCACCACTCCACTAGGGCGTTTGGTTTGTGTTTTTGGTCGTTATTTTGTATTGGTAATGTCCGTCCCCTTGTCAGCTTACCTTGAATAAATTTAATCTAATAAACCTTTTGGAAGCCTATAAGACTTTGGGTTGTAAATTGATCAGGAAATTCTTACTGTGGGGCCTGCTATCAGAAAACACCTCACTAGTAACCAAGAGAAACAAGTGCTTCAGCTGTTAGAAAAATACTCTGAAATTTTTGCTAAGAATACTTACGACTTTTTTAACATGAAAGGAGTAATGCACTCCGTTGAAACTGGCGATCATCTTCCTATTTGTGCTAAGCCATATCATAAGTCTAAAGTGTAAGAAGTCCAGGGTACCAAAGAATTGCATCAACTATTGGAGGCTGGACTATTGAAGCCCTCCAATAGATCTTGGCTTCTCCTTTGCTGTTGATTAAGAAGAAGGATAATTCTCACCGAGTGGTTATGAATTATCATAGACTGAATGCTATTTTTAAATGATACAGTTATCCTTTACCTAAGATCGATGATTCACTTAGGTTGTTGGATGGATCTACTTTTTTTAGCCATAAACTTAGCCAGTAACAGGAAAATTGAGTTACCCCAGCATACTGAGCTAATTGTTCCCTAATATCCAGTGAAGGTTTTTGAACCAACTCAGATGCCTCAAGGATTGAGCAACGCCCCAGCCACTTTCCAAAGGGCTATGGATGACATGTTACAGAATTTAAAGCTCACCTGTGTTCAGGTATATCTTGATGATATGACTGTGTTTTCCAAAACTTTACTAACCATTTAGGCCATCTAAAAGAAGTTTCTAAGTGAATTTGAAGTTCTTCAATAAAGCTAAAACCATAAATAATCATTCTTTTTAAAATAAAATGTAGTTTTTAGGACATCAAGTATCGGCTAAAGGGATTTGACTCATCGCAGATAAAATTCAAGCTATTCATCAAATGCCTCCTCCTACCTCTCTGTGGGATATTCAAGTATTTCTTGGTATGGTTGGGTATTATCAGCAATTCATAACCAAACTTGCTGATATGGCTGAACCATTATTCCATCTGTTACAAAAGGGAGTGCCCTTTGAGTAAAAGCTCAGGAGCAATCATTCAATTCTCTGCAAACTTCCTTGACTAAGGCACCTGTTTTAATTCATTCTCAATTTGATAAGCCTTTTTTATTACATACCAATGCAAGCAATGTTGCTATTGGGGCTATCTTATCCCAGTGTGATGAGGAGCAGAAGGATCATCCCGTTGCGTTTTATAGCAAAACTTGTCCAAAGCTGAACAAAAATACACTGTAACTGAGCGGGAGTGTTTGGTTGTAATTCTAGAAATCAAGCACTTTCGTCCCTTCTTATATAGTAACCATTTTACTGTTATTACCAACCATTTGTCTTTAAGATGGTTTCAGAATATGAAGGATCCTGACAGGAGATTACTCATTTGGATTTAAGATTGCAAAATTACTATTTTTCCATTGTTCATCATTCATGTGCTAAACATCAGAATGCTGATGGTTTGTCCCGATTGCCTATTCTGACTTTGGAAGTGAAGAATGAAGAACGCCTATATAAACTCATTGGGTGGCCTGAGTTGTGGGATCAAGAGTCTGATGAAGATTAAGCCTATTTAAAATCTATTGCCAAAGATACTATGATTCAGGAAGCAGCTTTATATAAGAAGATCAAATCCAAGTGGTACCCTTTTTACACCCAAACTTAAGATTTAAGGCTGTCATGGAAGGACATGAGCAAGTAGGCTATAGTGGGTTGAAGAAAACTCAAGAATGGTTGAAAACCTGATAATATTGGAATAACATGACTAAATTCATCCAAGAGACCCTTGACTCATGTCTTATTTATAAAAGTCATGAAATTTCAACTTAGTTATCAACATCAAGTTATTCACCCAACTAAATCATATGAAGTGGTAAGCATTGATGTGGTAGGCCCTTTTCCTTGGGGATTACATGGCCACCAGTATATTATTATGGCAGATGATCATCTAACTAAATGGGTTGAGGCCATTTCCATTGACACCCCTTCATCTAAAACTATGACGCTATTCTTATATCAACACATAATCTCTCAACATGGGTGTCCCAAGGTCCTTATGTCAGATAATGGGACTAATTTTACCTTGCAACTCTTACAGGAATTACCTAAACTATTCAACACTGCCCAACAATTTGTCATTCTGTACAATCCCTCCATGAATGGTGCCATCAAATGAGTCAATGGAACTCTAGTTTTGATTTTAAGAAAGTTGGCTTCTACTAATCCATCTTGGTGGAATTTTTATATGCCTAGTGCCTTATTTGCATATTTGATAAGCTATCATCGAATTATCAAGATGTTGCTTTCAAGTGCCTATATGGGCGAGACACCTTATTCCCTTTTAGTGTTCAAACCATACTTGAAGAAAGCATACCAGAAAACTCTGATCTGATTTTGAGAAATCTGGCAGATGAGATTATTCGTCTTCAAGCTCAAGCCACGAAATTAATTGAAGTAACTACTCAAAGTGAGACACAAACAACTAATCAACATAAACCCGCCTTACTTGAGTACCAAATCGGAGATTATGTTATGTATTAACACTCTTGCCTGGTGAATGAACTGAGAAGTTAAGAACTAACTGGTATGGTCCTTATCAAGTTATATTTCTTTTTTAGTACTAGATGGTCCCAACCCGAGGGGGATTCATCAATGTTTATCAAGTTATATTTTGAAGAGGACTAAAATACTCAATTGTTCATGTTGATACCAGCATAGTGATCAATTGTATACCCTAGGTTTTTAAGAATTCACCCTCCTTTGTGATCAAATCTTGAGAAGGGAAGTTTCAGGATTTCACTGAATTCTTTTGATTCTGAAAAGTCTAATTCAACAATTCCACTCTCACTATTGGAAGGAGTGAGTAAACTATCTCAATTTATCAAGGCTAATAAGAAAATCAGTCTCATCCTGATCAAGGAATAGAAGATTTGATCGTTCAATGATTTTATTAGATTTAACAGATTATAAACCATTACAAAACCTATAAATATTCCATCCTTCAAATAATAAAAATTAGGTCAAATTATAACCTGTTTCTACTTTACTCTGTCGCATCTTTGGAGAATCCACTCAAAGTAACTTTGAGAGAAAACATGCATTCATTGGAAGGGTAGTTAAAACTTCCAGAGGGCTTAGCATTAAAGAGTTCACATCATGTCTTTACTGCAGAGGTCATTGCAATCCCCTATTAATTTTGGATAAAGTCTCTTCTCCTACTAACACATGTGCTTCAGCAGTGAAGCGGTCAGCGAACTTTGTTAGAGACTCATTCTATTGAAACCCAATAGTTAAAAATTCAGCCATCCGCTGCAATATCTTTGTGGTACCTCTAACAACGGCAACACGGTATCTTTAACTTCCTGATGTGCAACAGAACTGCTTGATAGATAGCAAGTGACTTGGTTGGCGCTTCCAACATCCAGGGCGGATATTAGCAACTTAGCCTTATGCTGATCTGAAGCCCCCTCCACTGCAATTTCAAACTGCATGAAAAACCCGTAGATGCTTCTGTCATGGATAAATCAGGGCAGCTTGTCAATGAAAACCTCCTCCATAACAACCCTATTTAATTTATGCTTTGCGCAATGTAGCCACTATTCAGTGCCATATAAGCGGGTAGTGAGTTGTCTGACTAGGCAACCAGCCAGATGCTGTTGGTTAAAGGTCTTATCAAGATGATCCATTATACCCTTTTGTTCCTGAATAAGGATCTTTTGATTATGGAGTAGTGTACTCACAACCATTTTATTTCGTCATATTGGGATAGCTCAATAAACAGAGAAGCGCCCCATCAAGTTGAGCTGGTTGCACCATTTACTTGGTGACTATAATGCTTAGTTGCAGTTGATCAATGAGCACACTGTAGTGAGCACCACTGTTAAAAAATTAGTGATATAGTTACTAATTGTCATCAGGATTTTTCACAGGGTTACGGCCACTGAGCAATGAGCTGACAATATGGAGAATGTTTGTCCCCAAAATAAAATTTAATAAATGTAAAAATAATATAAAACACACCTTTTTAACCGCTCAAAGTTACTTTTGAGCGATTTTAAATTTAAGTTTATTTATCCACAGCCATCTGCCCAAACCTATTCTTTGATGTCCTTAGCTCTGCCGCCTGCCACCCCAGTGTGGGGCAGCAGTGCACCCCACCTAGCGTTTTCCGCCCTGCAGGCAAACGCGTTCAGACGGGCTCAAACAGCTCGCCCACTGCTTCCAACCGTTTTGTCCCCCCACGGGACTTAGCGCTCCACCTGGCGCGCGTCCACCCTTCTCACCCCCATCCTCTCGATCTCCCTCGCTCTGCTATTCGCTATTGCCTCAGAGTGGACTATGGGCGTTTGTTCCCATATGCTGATAAGGCAATTATTGACCTAGCCACTACAGCCTTTGCGCCAGCTGGCTTTATAGACTTCCGCCCTTTAAGGGCTACTTTGACGTTGGGTTCCAATCTGAGGAGGATGCTGAAGCGGCAGCACAAACTCCTCTAATTTATAAAAAAAACCCATTCCCACAACCCGTACTCACCTCCCTTCAGACACCACGCTAGTGGTATCCTTTGCAAATCTCCCATCCCACCTTCCACCCCAGGTTTTGTATGACCAGTTGGTCGCGGGGCTCATGGCTTATGGCACTCAGCCCAACCTCATCTTTACCATTCCATCTGGTGTGGAACGCCTTGCTGCTCCTCGTGCAACAGCCACCATCATACCACACCACCCTACCATAGCCCAACAAATCCACCCCGCGCTAGTGTGGCTGCAGCGCCTGATCATTTCTTTTGGGCTCGGGTTGATAATGGTAGGCAGATTTGTTCCCTCTGCTTTGGCCTTGACCATGCAAAAAGAGCGTTCCCTAAGGCCAAATCCGCTGCTGCGGCTTCTGAGCCCCCTCTGGAGGTTCAGTATGGGGCGCTTTGCTGCCCCCTCCCACCCTCCAATCTCGTTCAGTGGGCCCACATGGAAAATCAGCCCCCCCAAAACCTCCATCCTCACTCTCCCACCTAAATCTACGCCAGCCAATAAGAGCAATGCTTAGACCACCATTCGCACCCAAGCAGCTGCCCATTTGCCTAATCCTACCCACTCAAATTTAAACGCCACTATTCCAGTGAACCAAAATCCATGGGATCTATTGGCTGAAACTGACGAATCAGGTAATATCCTCATTAGTAAGCATACAGGTCAACCTCTCTGCCATGGCAATTATGGTTGGGTAGAATTTTTCCTTCCTGACTTTGATGAAACCCCTACCCCTCGCCATTTTGCTCCTCTACCCAATACAGCCCCCTTCCAAAGTGACCACCAGCTCACCTTAGCTGCGGTGGCCTCTCCTCATTGCCCAAAACTACGCACTGCAGTGGCCCAGTCAGTGGCTCAGCTCCAGCATGGCCTGCCCACCATCTTCTTCCCCCGACTTCCCTGAATCTCCATGCAGTGACATCTCAAAACTATTTGATGATGCTGAAATTGCTTTTATGAATGTCGCAACGCTTGCTTCATTCAACCCCTCAGACAAAATCACCCGCCACAGTATCTCCCTTTTCCACCCAACTTCCTGAAGCCCGCAAAGAAGCTGAAGTTCTCCTCGCAGCTTTTGTTTTACACTTTCCCATCATTATCTTGATGCAGAAGTGGAAAACTCCTACTACGCTGACCTCAGCCCCCACTATGCAGATGCCCCAACGCCCTGGCTCTCTGCTCTGATCCGGTACTGTAACCAACACCCCTTGATCGAGGTGGGTCTTTCTGAAAACCAACCCCCCGACCCCTCCTCACCCTCTGCCATGGTGGGTTAAGCAGTTTCTGCTTCCCACCTGGTTAGTAGTTTGTTTTGCCGTTTTGAGTGTTGTGATCGGTACTGTCCATCCCCTGGTTGAAGTACCTCGAATAAATCGACAGAAAATAATATAAAACACTAGCTTTGACCACAATACAGTATTTATTTGGATATATATAGCATATTTTTCCTGCTTGAAATTCCTTATTTTTCCTAATATCTGCACTCTTAACTCCTAATCAACAACAGCCTTTTTTCTCCTCACATTCCGCTTATACCTTCGTTGTTTTGGTCAGTTTAACCATTCATATTAGCAATCAATCATTTTCTAGAACATGTTTGGTTTTGAATAATATTAGAGGCACTGGAGAATATTCATGTTGAGTTGGTATCGCCTCTTCGCCTTATTTCAATTCACTCAAATAATTATATATTACTAAATCGGCCTATGATAGAGTAAACTGGGAATACCTTAGGGCCTGCCTCCAACAATTCCGCCTACCTCCCCGCTTCATTAACTGGGTGATGCTGCTCACGGAATCTGCAACAATGGCAGTGCGCGGCCCAGGTTTCCTAACGGAAGTAATCCGTCCTCAAAGGTGCCTGCGACAAGCGGACCCCCTCAGCCCACTCTTATACAACTTCAGCCTTGACCCACTACTGCGAAATGTGAATGTCCAACTCACTGGGGTCCATGTGCCAGGCCAAACCCCAGTCAAGATGATGGCATTTGCAGATGATTGCGTGGTGGGGGTGTCTAATAACAAAGATGCACGCGCGCTTGAAGCCCTCATCCAGGAATATTCCTGGGTAAGCAACTCGGCACTGAACGCCTCCAAAACCGAAATCATCCTCCTTGGTCGGTTTCAGAACTGCTGGGCCCCAGCAAGTAGTTCCCAACCCGGCCCATCTGCTCGCCCACGTCCACGCCTTACTAACTCAAAACACACCGCTCCACTGGTGCTCCCCTTTGTGCCACGACCTACCATAGGACTGGTACGCCATCTGGGCGTGTGGATGGAGGCAGGTGGATACGCGTCAGCAGTAATGGAGTGCCATATACTGGACAACGTGTCAAAGCGAATCGCCTCTCTCAGAGCCCACCCTACTACCCTCACTGGCAGGGTTGTTCTTGCCAACTCTATGCTCCTATCCAAAGTCTGGTTCGGAGCCCACACCATCCCCTTCTCCCCAAGCTTCTTCAAATCCCTGTATGCTTTGCTACAAGGTTGGCTTTGGTCAGGCCGCCCTCCACCAGTACAGCTAAAGGTCATGTTTGGCCCTCATCATCATGGTGGCATGGGCCTACTTGACTTCAAAGCCCATGCCGCCAAGATCCTGGGCACCTGGATCGCAGCCATCACTGCTCCTACACTCCCATCCCAACACTGGTCCCGTGCAGCCCGCTCCAACTTCTCCCGAGCCTTGGGCCTCAACAATCCATCAAACCCCCACTCCCTGATGAAATACCTCATATCACACACATCGGCCACAGGTCCTCACGGGACCAAAACCCACTACAAACGAATCCTACTCTCCATGCGAAGCGCAGAGTGGAGAATTCGTATTAGTGGACATACAACCCAAAGAGGCCGCCCCTCTCCTCAGTTCACACAAGAGGTACAGGGGCTACCCATCCATGATGGCGTGATCCCATTCGACCCCAAGTCCTATCCAGGGTGGACTACCTGGACATGATGGACATCCTTATTCCACTGAGACCCAAAAGACTATCTGGAAATACGCAAACCATCCTCTGTTGCAGCCTCAAGTCCGCTCTCATGTGTGGCGCTGCCTGAGGCGGGTGTATCATACAACTGAGCGCTCTAATGCTTTACACTCATCCTGTGTCGTGTGTGGCCAGTATGGAACGCTGTTCCACCGCCTGGAGAAGTGCCCCACCTCTAAAGTAATATGGCGCGAAGTCCAACGTCTTCTAGGCCAGGATCAAACACATCCCTTCAGTCTGTCAAGAGATATGTTTGCTTCATCAATGGCCTCCCCCTCCCACCCTCCCTCCATGCTCTGGTGGTTGCAATCGCCATGTGGACTATCCACACGATTGTCTTGGATGCCATCGCTGGATCCATCCCCACCCTCCCTGAAGCTGTCCACAGATTCCGGTCTCATTTGGTGGATCACTTTCAAGCGTGGATGTTTGGATATCTCCCACCACGTCGCCGACAGCTGGTCTCCTCCTGGTTCCCAGTCTGGTTCATCAAATCAGACCCCTTCCTCCACACGTGCTCAATAGTGGCTACGTCCCCTACACACGTTCCCTCCCCTTCCCATAAGTGGCGTTCCCGCTGGCAACAAGAGATATCATCACTTCTTTGGGGTGCCTCCCCTGGTACTAAGTTTTGTCTCATCTGAGTCATATTTGGAAGTGTCCGTCCCATGGTCGGCCTTACCCGCAATAAATTTAAAATATATATTACTAAATCGTTTTTGGAAGATATTAGCCAATCCGCTATGACTATTTAAAGCTTATTGTCCATTAATATCAATATCTTGACAATATTAATTCCTTCAAAATAAATTCCAAAGGCCATATAACAAGCCATAAGGCTGCGATAGGGGCAACTACATGCCTTACTGGGTAATTCCCAAGGATGGGAAAGCAGTGAAAGTTACAACATCTCCAAGGTTTTTAATTAGCAGTATTGTGTTGAAGCATATTAGAAGTAACTTTTAATATGCAAGAGTAAATTTTGGTCCATTTGAAATGGATCAGCTGAAAATAAGATGCTTGCAGGTTTCTGTGGTGTGTGCAGTGGATTGGCATCAATAATCGCATAAATATTTGTCCACAAGCTTGTGGAAGGCGAGTAGGACATTAATCCATGGATCAGAACGTCTGCTCAATAATCTCCAGAGTCCCTCATTGATGATGGTGCGCATCAATGGATACCTTTAGGGATGATTAAAAAGGATGCACTGAGGGCGTATTACATGACAAAGAGCGAAAACACAATTTATTTATTTAATAAAACTTTAAGAAGAAACTAAAGAATAAAATGGAAACCTACCCTAAGGTGGTCAGTTGCCTGTATAGTGGATGGGGAAAAGGGAGCTTGAAAATTTTTGAATACTAAATCTCTTGCTGGCACTCTAATTGGCAGACTGGACATATCATAAATGGGTTGAGGGAGTAAGGCATTAGAAGTCTCAGATGGGATGACAAAAGTTTTTAATAACATATCTGTCAAATCAGAAACATCTAATGGGGTAAGAAACTTAGGCCATTTTGCTGGATGGGGAAGTTACTAACAACAGTTCTGAAGGAAAGTATCTTATCAAACTAAATTATTTTAAGAATATCAGAAGTAATATGCATGAACCACAATTTAATTATGCAATCTAAACTAATAGTAAAATCTAAGTTTGAATTATTATAAGAACTAGGGATCATATAAGATTTGGGTGGGGTGAGGAGCTTTCCTGAAAATTATCAATGATTAGCTAGTTTTTGAATAAGCCTGAGGGTCCTGCTAGAGGACCTAAACTGAACCACGTCCCTGCACACCTCTTCAATTATTTTCATTAGATTAGAAAAGGAAATGGTGGAACACTGGGAGGATTTTGACCCTGGAAAGTGACCCACCTTTTATTAACATCTGATCTAGGTCATCAATCTGAGAGAGGGGCTCTACTAGAGGCTCAGGTCGCTTCCTGCTTCTGTGTGGGAATTGCTCACATTAGAGCTGGATTGGCTGGTTATCTGTCCTTACATCTACTCTAAGAAGAGCCTCTGACAAAATGAGATAAGAATGGGAAAATAACGATGCTTTATTAGAATAGTAAGGAAAGATTATTTATAACTAGTCCTTAGCCACAGAACAAAGATGTCCTGACGCTAGGGTCACAATCATTTGTGAGTATAATAAATACAATTAATAAAATAGACATAATTATAGCTATTTACAGGAAAAGGTGATTTAGAGAGTGGAAGGTTGACAAATGACAATCCAGAAATTATTAGAAGCCCAAAAGGTAGGATCCTTATTGACACGTTTTAATGAATACTTGAAACACATTTGTTCCAATTAGATACAGCAACAAATGTTATAATTTATAAAGTTGAGTCAATGTTTTTGACAACAATGACCTCCCAGTACCTCTCTCCCACATTTTTATTGTATAAAACTGAAACAAGGCTTGAAACATACGGGGTTGTCAAGCAGATTAAGTAAAAAAAATTTATTTGCTATTGAAGCTCAGCATCGGCAAAGCTATTACTGTATGTTGGAATTTTTGCCCACCTTTCCAGATTCTTAGATTACCTGTTGAATTGCTAGGGGATAATTCCCGTTGGTGAGTAAAATGATATTAGTTGACCCCAATTTTGGGTTAATAATGTTCGGTGTGATTTTAGGTAATTTTCCAGGTTTGGGTCCATTGGGGATCAATCCAAGTGAACGCTTAAGATTTTGTCAGCATAGTTGCTGACAAAAACGTGGGCATCTGATAGTTGATCAATTATTAAATATTAGGTATACCAATTGGGATTGATCAGGTTTCATCACCAACTGACTAGTAATTTAAGTAGCAGTTGCGAGGTAAGCAATGCCATCTGCAACTAGCGAATTAATCAGTTGGTTCACGACCTGTCATAATTTGTAAAAAGTACCATTACTTAAGCGTGTCATTAGATAAATATGGTTGGTTTGCTGTGATCAAGTTGTAAATGTTAGGGACACATTTTCTGGCTCTTTCCATTTTAGGTCTTGAGAATGTCCAATGGAGGAATCCTAACCAGATGGAGAAGATCATTGCCAGTGAGACGTCAGAGGGAAGTTCAACAGCAACGGCTGCTGTTTCATGGCTGAGTCTCCAACCAAGGAGTTGAGCGCCGAAATTCCTCTATAAATTCCCTAACAATTCATATTAATAAAAAAAAGGTTCAAATAGAGATTAAAAAGATCAATAACGTTTTAAGTTCTATTAATCTTCAGTAAATTATTGTTATATATAAATTAATTGTGGCCTCTTTTGTCATTTAAGGAGTAAGGATCAAGATCCTTAGAAGAGAAGTTGAACTTAGAAGGAGCTCCACAGACTCAGTGTGACGACATGAAAGGCCGTAAACCTCTGAATCTGAGAGTGGATCAAGTTAGGCAGATCAGGGAAGAAGTCTCTATAGTCGACATCAACAGTATTTGTGAAGAGTTATAGGTCTAGAGTTGGACCATATCAGGCTTATCTATTCAACTACAAATATCAGTCATCATGCTATTATAAAACAAATATCAATTACTATCAAGCAACATGAATCATGCACATTTCAAATCTGTACAATTAACTTTTGATAGCTGTCTTTATTATCATCGAAAAGTTCCCCAATTTTACCACTGTTAAAAAACCTCACCATGAAATCTAGGATGACTTGCCTAAAATTTTCAGGTATCATTCTTTAGAATCCTCAATGGTGATGCCTCTGATTTGTCTTCCATACTCTCTGAAAAGGCAGCTCCCATTTGCACTGAGTGCAAAGCGCTAGGTTACATGCTGCATACCTGCCCCTACAAAGGTACAGGAGGATTCTGTGGTGGAGACTTTAATGGATACCCAACAATTTAGCTTCTATAAAATTGATGCTGACCACCCTTTCTTTTAGTGGTGAAACCACACAATATTTATTTGTGGTTCTTGTTTTTTCTGAACAGCAGAAAGTGCATCAAAAGGCGCTTAAAAGAGCTGGAAAGAGGGTAGCGCAGGGGTTAAACCACCTGAAACAAACTCTGGTCAAGACTAAAATGGCATATTACTCTCCTCCCAACACCCAGAAATTTCAATGAGTGCTCAGGTGGCAGATCACACTGAGCAATTCTTATAAGCATTTGATCCTAATATTTCTGATCTATCACACAATTTTTATAGAAATGATGAAAATAAACAATGTTATTCTTATGGTAAACCTTTGAGCCAGTCAGATTGTTTGGATGGTTGCACTTATTTGGTTCTAAGCCTCCACCAAATTCCAAAATATGAAGTCACCTTCAAATTGAGGTTCCACTATCTGGTAATTGTTGTTCAACTAAAGGCAAAATGGTCCTATATGCGTGTTTGGGTCTCATGACCTAGCTTCCCACTCATAGAGCGGCCTGGGTTTCCATCTGAAAATAGGGATGCTCAATGTCACAAGTTTCAGGGCTTCTGCATCCTAGGTTAAGGAACTAAAATCCTTGCGCAATCCTCCTGATAATACATTAAATATAAAAAATATCATTGTTTGGTAGTGGAGGAAAAGTAATGATCAAAAGCTCTTTTTTCCTCTAAAATCCACTTTGTCTCATTGCTTTAAGTCCATCAAATTCTCTACCAAAGGAATTAGTGTGATTAAGAGGTATAATTTAAAATGAATGGGAACTAAGTTGCAAATGTCTGCCAGTCCAAAAGCTCTGGAGCACTTGTCTTTTTAGACCAACAAAAGGCATATGTTAGGGTGAACTGACCATATCTTAGGGCCTGCCTTCAAAAATTCAAGCTCCCAAATAGATTTATAAACTGAGTAATGTTTTTTACAGAGTCTGCTACCATGGCTGTGCGAGGAGCAGGCCTATTAACCAACCCAGTCATCCCACAGAGAGGACTCAAACAAGGAGGCCCCTTAAGCCCTCTACTCTACAACTTTAGCTTGGGCCCTCTAATCCGAAATACAAACACACTACTCAAAGGAATCAACGTCAAGAGCCAACCACCAGTCAAAATGATGGCCTTCTCTGATGATTGAATGGTGGGCATATCCAACAATCAAGACGCTTGCAGAATTGAGAAGATAATACAAGACTATTCAGCCATAAGTAACGAATCACTTAACACTGAGAAAACGGAAATTATACTCCTGGGAAAAAATCAGACCCAGTGGATGCCATCTACCCAGAACCAACAAGCTAGTACAACACCAAGACTCCATACTAGGCATAGGAGGCGAAAATTAGCAACGACTTCACTGAAACTTCCATTCACCACTAAGCAAACAGCTGGTCCTGTTCGTCACTTGGGAGTATGGTTGGAAGCAGGAGGATATGCTAACTCCATGATGGAAAATCAATTATTAGACAAAATAACAAAACGCATTGCCTCCTTACGTGGACACCAAACAGGTCTAACAGGAAGGGTTACGGCAGCCAACTTGATGATTCTATCAATCATATGGTTCACAGCCCAAAAATCGCTTTCTCACCATCTTTGTTCAACACAGGCCACGCCCTATTACAAGGATGGCTATGGTCCAACCACAACCCCCCTGTACGCCTTGAAACCCTATTTGACTCTAGAAGAAATGGAGGTATGGGGCTTACTAATTACGTAGAGCAAGCAACCCATATACTAGGATCAATGATAGCTCAGGTGACTAGTCTTGATCTTCCAGATACACACTGGGCCAGAACAGCAAGATATAACTTCACATGTGCACTCCAATTAAGAAACCTAGATCACCCAAAAACATTAATCAAGTATCTGGCATCCCATCCTACAGCTGCAGGACCACATGGCACTCCTGCAAATTTCAAATGAATACTGCAGCCTGAGAAGAGCGACATGGGGGATTTATACAAATAATCAAACCAGTCACCGAGGACGCCCAAGGCTAACTCACTGACAGGAGATCAACGATCAAATAGTCACAGACAATATAATAAGCAAAAGCCCAAATACCATAGCCAGGATAGATTACCTGGACCATACGGACATACCCTACAACCTGGAGACCCAAAGAAGAGTATGGAGATACACACATCACCCTCTACTCCAACCCAGGATAAGAGCACATGTATGGAGGTGTATGAGGAGAGTATACCACACAGTTGAACGGTCAAATGCCACTCACACCTCATGTACAATATGTGGTCAGTATGAAATTCTAGCCCACTTTTTAGAATAATGCCAACATCAGTGGAGGTATGGAAAGAGGCCATGCGCCTTTTCCACCAAGAAAACGGACATACATTCGGCCTAGCAAGGAACATGATCTCTATAAACATGGAATCTCCTATCCACCCATCTCTCAGGGCGCTAATAGTAGCAATAGCACTATGGACGATACACACAATGGTACTGGAATCGTTCACAGGAGCAGCACCCGCAATACAAAAAGCCATCCATCGCTTCCACAGCCATATATTGGAACATTTCCAATCATGGCTTTTTGTAAATATGACCCCTATAACAGAAGGATAATCAACACATGATTCCCCATATGGTTCCTAAAAGTTGATCCTTTCCTTCATACATGCTGCATCCAAGAATAAGCCAGCATAGCTCCTTCCCTACCATCCTAAACTTGGTGATCCTGGAGACAAGAGGGGCCTTGAACCCTCTGGGGTGTCTTTGATTCTAAAATTTCATTAATTCCTCACTATATCAAAAGTGCTTATCCCCTGGTCGACCTTCCCTGAATAAATAAAATGAATGGGAACTATATGTCACGTTCTTATAGATTAGTGATGAGTTTCACTCTCCTTAACATATATGCTGAATAATTCAACTGACCACATTGACTTTCTCACAAGAGTATTCCAAATTGATCTCCCAAATAACCCTTATGTTCTGAGCGATTTCAAATGTTGGTTTAATGCCACAAAAGACCGTAAGCCAAAGACATCTCAATATTCACCTGTTCACATCAAATTTTTTAATTCTCAAAGCACACAAAAGATTATATAATACCCTCCTCAGTGATCATGCTGAGGTAACTCACATGACATGCCACATATACTGCAGAGTAGATTGTTGTTGTTGACCTGTATTGACTACATCCTTCACCCTTACATTTAAGCCAAGAATCTCCAGCTTTATACTACTGTGTTGCGGTTTTCAGACCACCATTTAGTATTAATCACCCTGGTCCCATCTTACTAACTGCTCACTAACATGCTGGAATGGAGTAAATATTAATACACTAACTAGTGAGGAGTTCTCTTAGTAGATGAACAAACAAGCACCGGTACCCCATATGGTACGCCAATATTGAAAAGATCCCTTAGTGACATGGAGCATGATGAAACAACACATCACTGAAGCTGCAAGTGGATTTTCAGGTTGTAGCTTCACGCATCTACAGCAGCAGCTACTCGCCTCCAGCATTGTCTTTCCCATCTGGAAAGAAAACCCCACACAAGGGTTACAGCACAGCTTGGACATGTGTTTGGGTTGCTACACCTATTCGCTTTCAAAAGTTAGATGTTTCACACCAACGCCGTTTAAACACCTTGGGTGGCGCCTCAGAAATCACCAAAAGGTACAAATCAACATGGGTCTTTATGCACCACTTTACTGCATGGAAACAAAGGAATAATTGGACCTAAGTTCAAATTAGCACTGGTGCAATTCTTTTCTCCCCAGTAAGGTATATGAAAGAGTTTACAAATTTTACAACAACCTTTATTTAGCAGATGACCTTGACCCAGAGGACATACAACATTTTTCACCCAAAAATTAAAATCTATTTTTCTCTCAACTTGTATAGTCTTATTAGTGTTATTTTTAACTAAGGACTTTGGGATGCTGTAGCAGGGCGCCTCATCACAAAAGTCCTGGCCCAAATGACATTCCTTATGAGTTCTATTGGAAACACTTCTATTTAGTTTATGCCTTTATTAAAGCCTCTATAGATAAGTGCCTTCTAGAGACTTACATACTACCTGGTGGGTCAGAAGCCTATGTGGTCATCTTGCAAAAAAGGTGACCCTAATGATCTGGGCAACTGCCAGTCAATTTCACTCAACAACAAAGATTCTAAAATCATGATTAAAAAATTGTCTAATCTTCTAGGTAAGATTTCTTAAAAAGACATATCATTGAAACTTTTCTTCGTTGCAATTACTATTGCAACCTATTCAATTCAAGACTGAATCTAGTTTGATAATCTCACAGAGGAGATTAGTCTGCGCCCATGTCAGGGAGCAGTAGGGCAAGCAAGGTAAGAGGAGCAGGTGGAAGGCCCGCGGCCTCCAACGTTTGAAAATACCCTGGAGAATCCGGCGGAATTGACAAAAATACTAAGAAACTGGCGGTCACTATTTCCATGGAGATACTCGCATGGCAAGCACGAGGCAACCAGTACATCAACACGCCACACTCCCAGCCACTTTTGTCGGTGGAATTTGGAGTCCGCGTGTTTCTGGACATCCAAAAAACGGCCTTATGGGAAAAACTTTGTGAAGATGCACACACAATTTTCCTGACCGCGGTGTACGTTGCACCTCACTCCATGTCTTACGGTTGGCTGGACCTAGGTTTCAAAAGCAAAACGGCAGCAGACGAGGCTGCAGTGGTGCGCGTAGTGGTCAACCTCCCCGAAGGGCAACAGGTCATCAAAACTAAACACACCATATGGACAAAATCAAACCAAATTTTCCTCACATTTGACTTTTTGCCTACTACAGTAAAACGTGACAATTTGGAACAACACCTGAAAGATGGTCTCAACGTATATGGCAAAATACAATCTTTTGAAATGCAACGCTTCATGCTGATGTCACACCTGTGCATCGGCAAAGCCATCGCAGTAATGACCCCAACTGAGGAGATCGCTAAGGACCTAACCCAGATCCCACACTCCACTTTTATTGGAATCGCAGGGCATACCACCCACCCATTCTGGGTGACCGTGGACAGTGCGCCCCCCATTTGCACCCACTGTGACATGTTTGGCCATAAGGCACACGCATGCCCCATCAAGGAGGGCGTCACATTCCAAGAGCACTCCTCGGTGGCCATGGCCAGCGGAGAGGTGCACTACAAACCAACTGCAAGCACCAAGGAGGCCTTCCCGTGGGGAGCACAAGGCTGCTACCTACTGGTAAAGCCTATCTCCCCACAAGAGCGGAAGAAGGCCAAGCAGGCACATAGGGCTGCGGCCAAGGAAGCGGCCAAAGCCACCACCGCTATCCCACACTCACAACGCCAGGAGGACATGGAGACCTTTGCGGTGGATGCAACTCAGGAATCCATCAACCAATCAGATTGGGAAGCCCATGCTGAGCGGGCCACTCAATCTGAGGATCTGATGGGAGATTTGATCTCACCCAATCGTTGCACCCAAGCTCCAGTTGAAACTGACTTGGGACCCATCCCAACTGAAGAAATTTTTTTTGACCCGCTCAATGGTGCACCAAACTCACCCGCACCACAAAATATTCGTCTGACATCGGGAAAACAAAAAGCAAAGGCTAAAGCCAATGTTACACTTTCCACAAAAATCAACAAAAACTCCAATAGTGTTGCTGCTAACACCCGCACTGCTGTGAAGGCCCGCAGGGATCTAGAAGAGGATGGTGGGCCCAGGTGCCCACCCCCTCACACCTAAGGTGCGATGGGGGAAACCTTCACCATAGGGACGTTGAATATCGCTGGACTCAAGGCCTCCCCATCCCAGGCTAGGAAACTGAGTTTTTTACAATACAATTTACCCATGGATATCCTGGCCATCCAGAAGTCCCACTGTCCACGAGGTTCCGAGGAAGCTTGGAAAACAATGCTCCTCCCATCCCTATCCTTTTGGTCAATGCACTGTGGGGTGCTAATTCAGAAAAATAATTTTTTCAAATTTTTATCCTCAGAAACATTCCTAAATGGCCGAGTGCTTGTTGTCACCTTCTCATGGGCTGACGTAGCACATGCAATCATCAACATCTATGCCCCAAATGGTGCATGCGAGCGTCAGGAATTTTTCTTGTTGGTCAAATCCCTCCTGCTACCCCCAGACTCCTTCATAGTTGGCGACATGAACTGTTGGCTAAACACACCAACGGACTGGTTGCCTTCCTCACCCCGCGCCACCCAGGGTCACGTATACTACGCGTTCTAAAGGCCACCCTCAGGTTAATGGATGCACTGCCGCGGCATGCCCCACTGCTTGAAAACATGACACAGCCCCACGTCCACAACGGCCAATTAAGGTCCATGACCCGCATCAACATTATTCTAATGCCAGCGAAATTCCAACCCCACATCTCTCACTTCAAGACAACAAAATTGGAATTCTCCAACCATTGACTGGTCTCGCTAACCTACCAACTACCTGTCACGGCTGCTAAGGCCCCACATTGGTACAAAATCCGCCCCCCGAGCTTGGGTTGCCAGGATTTTCCACGTGGGTAGAAGAGGCAACTATGGCAAAAAAGTTTGTTGCACTGTTTTGTGCGGACCCCATTTCCACATAGGCAACTTTCAAAGATGACACCATCCACCACTCTTGCCATCTCTCCTCCAGACACTCACGAGCCACATCAGCGGTTATCTCGCGCGCTCTGGCAGAATTGGCACACCTGGAGTCCAATATCCCAGCTACAGGATACAGCTCTGCATGGGGATAGAAGTGGGCGGAGGCAGCTGCCCACCTCAACGCACTCGAAAGACAACACAAACATCAGTTTTGTGTTCAGTACAGGGCCACACGCATTACAGAGGGTGACAAGTGCACCACACATTTCTTTAAAAAAATTTTCGCACCACGCCAGAGCGTAAGCCTGCACACAGGTGCAAAGATTGGATAATTCCATTGTGGATACACCGGCTGAAGTGGCAATTGAAATGCAACAGTATTACTCTGAGTTGTACCGCTCTGACCCAATTCAGCCAACTGAAGTGGCAGAATTTCTTGACCAAGCCCACATCCGCTCCATTTTCCGATACCTAGAAATAATGAATATAATTACTCTGAACGAATTATGGACAGCCATTCATGGTGCACCAAACCAAAAATGCCCAGGCCCAGATGGCATTCCATATGAGTTCTACAAAAAATATTTCAAATATATATCCCCATTGCTGCTCGCCTCACTTAACCAAAGCCTGATGGAAACGCGCCTCCTACCAGGAGGACATGAGGCCTTCACTGTCACACTCTTCAAGAAAGGGGATAAGCTAGACTTAGCCAACTGGCGCCCCATTTCTCTAACAAACACAGACACCAAAATTTTAACAAAAATCATGGCTAACCGTTTAGGGACTGTAGCATCTGCCACCATCTCTCCAGAACAATTCGGTTTCATCCCCAGAAGGTCAATTTGGGATAACGTGCACTCTGTGGCTAATGTATGTCAGTCCACAGCCTCTGGGGCATTGCATTCTTGGATTAACAAAAGGCCTATGATAGAGTAAACTGGGAATACCTCAGGGCCTGCCTCCATCAATTCCGCCTACCCCTTGCTTCATCAACTTGGTAATGCTGCTCACAGAATCTGCAACAATGGCAGTGCGCGTCCCTGGCTTCCTAACGGAAATAGTCCGCCCTCAAAGGGGCTTGGGACAAGGGGACCCCCTCAGCCCACTCTTATACAACTTCAGCCTTGACCCACTACTGCGAAATGTGAATGCCCAACTCACTGGGGTCCACGTGCCAGGCCAAGCCCCAGTCAAGATAATGGCATTCGCAGATGATTGTGTGGTGGGGGTGTCTAATAATCAAGATGCACGCGCGCTTGAAGCTCTCATCCAGGAGTATTCCCGGGCAAGCAACGCGGCACTGAATGCTTCAAAACTGAAATCATCCTCCTTGGTCGGTTTCAGAACTGCTGGGCCCCAGCAATTAGTTCCCAACCTGGCCCATCTGCTTGCCCACATCCTCGCCATACTATAAAAACACACCGCCCCACTGGTGCTCCCCTTCATGCCACATCCTACCATAGGACCAGTACGCCATCTGGGCGTGTGGATGGAGGCAGGCGGATACGCGTCAGCAGTAATGGAGTGCCATATTCTGGACAACGTGACAAAGCGAATCGCCTCTCTCAGAGCCCACCCTACTTCCCTCACTGGCAGGATTGTTTTAGCCAACTCCATGCTCCTCTCCAAAGTCTGGTTTGGATCCCATGCCATCCCATTCTCCCCAAGCTTCTACAAATCCTTGTACGCCTTGCTGCAAGGATGGCTTTGGTCGGGCCGCCTTCCACCAGTGCGGCTAGAGGTCATGTTTGGCCCTCAACATCATGGTGGCATGGGCCTGCTTGACTTCAAAGCCCACGCCGCCAAGATCCTGGGTACTTGGATTGCAGCCGTTACCACCCCTACACTCCCCTCCCAACACTGGTCCCACGCAGCCCGCTCTAACTTCTCCCACGCCTTAGGCCTCAATAATCCATCGAACCCCCACTCCCTGATGAAATACCTCGCTTCACATACATCGGACACAGGTCCTCACGGGACTAAAACCCACTACAAACGAATCCTCCTCTCCATGCAGAGCGCTGAGTGGAGAATTTGTATTAGCGGATATACAACCCAAAGAGGCCTCCCCTCTCCTCAGTTCACACAAGAGGTACAGGGGCTACCCATCCACGATGGCGTGATCCCCATTTGACCCCATGTCCTATCCAGGGTGGACTACCTGGACATGATGGACATCCCTTACTCCATTGAGACCCAAAAAAATATCTGGAAATATGTACACCATCCTCTGTTGCAACCTCAAGCCCGCTCCCATGTGTGGCGCTGCCTGAGGCGGGTGTATTGTACAGCTGAGCGCTCTAACGCTTTACACTCATCCTGTGTCGTGTGTGGCCAGTATGGAACGCTGTTCCACCGCCTGGAGAAGTGCCCCACCTCTAAAGTGATATGGCGCGAAGTTCAATGTCTTCTGGGCCAGGATCAAACGCATCCCTACAGTCTGTCAAAGAATTATGTTCGCTCTATCAATGGCCTCCCCCTTCTGCCCTCCCTTCGTGCTTTGGTGGTTGCAATCGCCATGTGGACCATCCACACGATTGTCTTAGATGCCATTGCAGGCTCCACCCCCACCCTCCCAGAAGCGGTCCACAGATTCCGGTCCCATTTGGTGGACCACTTTCAAGCGTGGATGTTTGGATACCTCCTACCGCGTCGCCAACATCTGGTCTCTTCCTGGTTCCCAGTCTGGTTCATCAAATCAGACCCCTTCCTCCACACGTGCTCAATTGTGGCTATGGCCCCTTCACACGTTTCCTCCCCCTCCCCATAAGTGGCGTTCCCGCTGGCAACAAGAGATAGCATCTCTTCTCTGGGGTGCCTCCCCTGGTACTAAGTTTTATCTCTTCTGAGTCATATTTGGAAGTGTCCATCCCATGGTCAGCCTTCCCCGCAATAAATTTAAAAAAAGATATATCATGTAATCAATAGGGGCTTGTTTCCAATTACATCATATGGGACAACATCCATACTGTTGCCAACTTGTGCTTGAACAAGTCAGATAGTGCCTTGATCTTTGGGGACTAATAAAAAGAATATCATTGTTTGCATTGCAAATTATTTGGAGCAACTCTTAAAAATTTCTTCCCTCTATATTAGCTTATTAGCTGGGCGATGCTTTCAACTGAGTCAGTTACCATGGATATTTGCGGCTCAGGGCTTGTTACTGACTCCATTATCACACAGCGATGTTAAAACACGGCGAAAATTCTAGCCCTTTGTTGTACAAATTTGGGCTGACCACATTCTGCGTATCTTGGATCAGATACTGAAAATAATTGTCTCTCCAGGTCAGAACCCTCTTGAATTTTTATATTTGAAAATAATTGTGTGTTGAGCGTTTCCAAACAATCAAATGCTCACTCCCATAAGAGAATAATCAGTTAGTATGAACATATAATTAATGTCGAGAATAATCACCACATGAGCAAGGTTATAATTCTTGGAAAGCACAATCTATAATGGCTCAATAAGCTTCTTGCCGCCCTTCAGCAAGAGGGTCAATTTTCCCATTCCAGGAAGTATTTTATAATCAACCCGTTTGTCACTTGGGTTTATATCTGGACACTGGAGGATACACGTCTACGGTTATGGAAAGGCTACTCCTGTCTAGTATCTCAAACCACACATCCAGCCTTCAAGGCCGTTCAACAGGGCTTTTGGGAAAATAGTACTAGCAAATGCCCTGATTTTTAAAAAGGTATGGTACACTGATCATATTATACCAAGCTACAACCCTTTTCAACTCCATAATGATTATAATACAGTCCTGGTTCTGGGATGGTCAAAGGGCACATGTTAAGGTTGACAAGCTCTTTGGCCCATGTTCTCATGTGACATGGGTCTCATCAACTACCATCAACAAACCACCCAAATATTAAGAAAATTTATTCTTTAGGTAATGTTCCCTACCCCAAATGTTCTTCATTGGAAAACAGAAGTAATAGGAAACTTTGCACAAGCCCTGGGGATGATAAATCCTACTTCACTAATACCTTGATGAATTATCTTACCTCTCACCCCAATGCAGCAGGACTCCGCTGCACCTAACCGCATTTTAGGGTATTCTCCTGGTTGTTAAGAATTCCAGTTAAAGCTTGAAGCGCATTGCCTGCAACCAACTCTGCGTAGTAAAAACCCCAACTACCTACAACTTTTATATTATGTTCAAGTGAATCCATCATCCTTCCACCCCCTAGGAGTAAGGTTAGTCTGGTAAGAATTTATTTGTTGGATTCGTTAAGACCATTACTCACCATAGGATCAGAAAAAAAAATTGGAGTATACTCATTGCACTTTAATTAACCATAGACTAGAGCATAAATATGGAATTGCATTACAAGGTCATATTAGACTGCAATTAGATCTAACGCCAATGTAGACCTTAGTTCTATCTGTTGTGGCAGTAATGCTTCTGTTTCAAGAGGCTCAATGGGGCTGATCCCAAGAAGCTCAACAGTCTATAATATGTTCAAGTCTAAGACTTTATCTAGTTTTTATTTAATTTAAGGGTGGCTAAGTCTCGCTTAGTCTTAAAATTAGAGTATCCATCCTATGGTAAGAGGCAAAGGTACCTATTAGAGCCAATATACTAAACAGAGATTATTAATTAGTGGCTAACGTTTTTTAAGAATAATTTAGGGCTTATATGTTTTATATTAATATAATCCCCATATTAAAAATTGATTATTGTAATTGATAGAGGGGGAGACTGTATTGGAGGCTCTTTATCAGGCAGCGCATTCATATTTATGAATGCCTTTGTAGCAAAATATTGATAGGTAGAAAATGTACTTAAAACGACTTACTTTGGATGATCTTGGTTTCACTTAAGTTGATCATTGGGCAGATTTCAGATTTTTACCCTTTTGAGAGTATGACTTAATTACCAACTTGTAAGCTATTAGATGGGAAAAGACACTTGATACTCTGATAATCTATTACATTGGCCAATTAAGATTTCATGCTAGAGAATACTATTCTCAGATCAGATTGGAGGAAATTTCAAGTATTGAATTGAGTCTTACCAACTATAGATTTTTCCATATTCTAATTGTGGGAATTCTTTAACCTCTTTTTGACTTAGGCATCAATTCTCTTGAAGGGTTCAATTGATCAATATTATTTCCATCATGTCCAATACTCTAGTATCCAGCATCATACTCTTAAAGAGTATTGTCATATGAATACTGTCATAAGAATTGGCTAGGTACACAGTTGATAACATCAACAGTTTTTTATTACTTAATTATGTAATCATCTTTACGCATGTTGGTTATAGCATATGGTCTGCCCCAAATAGAATACATTTTCCTCTACGGGGCACTATGCAGTTGTGGTAGGGTAAAGCTAAACCTGAAATCTCAAAAGCGGGTAAAGGTTGATTGTTTTTATTTGCTGATTGGCCTTCTCTTTCAACTTTTTTACTAAAATTTTAATTGCCTCCATTTTAAGTTAATTAATATTTTGTACTTTTCCTTTTAGCAATTTTTTAGGGTTTTAAATATTACTGGAAATTTTGTGGGCCAATAGAGCTGAGATGCTAGGTTCTTTTCTGTATAAATCCTTATTATGAGACATTTTGGAAATTAATGGATGTATATACACTAAGCCATTAAAGTACTTAGGAGATATTGGTTTATAAAGTAAAGGATTAGAAGTAGATATTTTTGTAATATGGAAACTAGTGGTCCATCATCTCTTTCTACATTCCCATTTATCAATGGGTTATAAGATGCTGATAAAAGTTAAGTGTTCCCATACTTGCTTCATAGATCTTCTCAGCTCTCAAAGTAAAGTTACTGCCATTATTTATAGTAATTCTTGTAAAAAACCATGCCTATTAGATATACTGATTTAAGAAAATGGAGGTGTCTTTTGATTAAGTGGGAATGGTTAATGCTTCAACCCACTTTTAAATTAATTTTACCTAAATGACATATTAATTTCCTTTCGTTGATTTGGGTAGTGGACCTATGACATCTAAATAGATAGTATGGAATAGCTACTGAAGGGTCTTTGGTTGATACTTTTACTTAGCTTTATGCGGAGTTTATTTTTGACAAGATATGAAAATATTTAAGACTTCCACTCCAGAGTCCATTATTCAATTCCAGTATCAAATCTTTTCATATTTATAAGTTTTTCTGGATCATTCATGTCCTAAGGTATTGTGGGCTTCCATTATAACAAGTACCCATTTTTGAAGGTCACATTGAAAGTAACCAGTCTGTTTCAATTTTCATGTATAATAACCCATCAAGAACTTCAGTATTTCTCATGTGTTGTTTAGCATCTTCTAAACTGAATCATCTTAATACTCCCAAGAGTCCAGCTACATGAGTAGATCATGTAATTATTTAGTTTCACTATTGTTTAGTTTAGTAGGGGCAATTGAGTCAGTCCAACCACATTCATGTATTTCATCCCAACTCCTTGTATGATATCCATGTTTTGTGCTAAAGTTTGAGAGCCCAATGGCTAAACTTCCTGTTAATACTTTCATGTTTTACAGCTACTCAAAAAAGCGTGGTCTGTATCAACTGTGAAATTTTTACCACACAAGAAGGGCTGGAATTGTTTTACTGCAAGTAGAACTACTAAGTATCCTTCACTGTGACACTGTAATCTTGCTTTCAAAAAGCGTCTTACTGTAATAGGACACTGGGTGGTCAATGCATTCATCATCCAGTTGCAAGGTAATGGCCCCTAGGTCCAGATCAGGGAGGCGTCTTTAAAAAGGATGAAAGGCTTCACATAATCTGGTTATCATATTATTGCCTTTGCTCAAATAAATCCTACATAGTCTTAAATGTAGTTCTTTTTCTAATCCCCATACAAAAAATGTATTTTTTGGAAAGCCTCAAACAAGAGGAAATAGAGATTTTAGCGAAATTGGAGATAAATTAGGGGTAATATACCATATTTTCTATAAATACCTGTATATCTTTGAGACTCTTCAGTTCAGGAATCTTGGAGATTGCTATAACCTTATTAATGAGGTTTGATCCTTTTACGCAATATGGTATGTCCTAAAAATCCCAATTCTTGTTGAAGAACATACACTTTGCAGGTTTAGTTTAATGTTGAGATCTTATAGAAGCTGTTGGAAAATTGATTTAAAATGGTTTAGATGAGAAACTAAAGGTTTTTGGAGATCACTGATATGTAATCTAAATAACCAATTATGCAGCTCAATTTGAGGTTTTTCATGATATAAAAGCACATGGAAATGAGGAGGGTTCATTAAATAATCCCAAAGGTAGCCAGGTAGGTTTTTATAATCCTTCCGTGCATAATAAGGCGCACTGTCCTTAATCTTCTGGTGATAAAACCATCTACCAGTAAACGTTGGCGAGGTCCAAAGTGGAGAAAAAATTTAAGCTGGAGAATTGGGCCAGAGCATCATCAACTCACAGGATAAATGAGCTAACCTTCTTAGTGAGCTTTTTAGCTTTTTTTAATTTATCATTATTCTAAGACTACTATTTCTCTTCTTTATAAATAACTGTGGGGATGAACATGGGCTCTGGGAGGACACAAGTAAGCCATGATTCAAAAGTTGCTTTAGCTTGTTCTTCATTTATTGCTTCTCACCCTTTGACTAACTATATGACTCAGACGTATTGGGGTGAGTGTCCTACTCGATGCTGTGTTCAGTTCTTTATATGACCATAATTGACATCTGAAGTGGAAAAACATATTTATAATCTATAAGTAGCCAATTCACCTTCTCAAGTTCCTCATAACTCAACTCATTGAATATTTTAACTCAAGGTATGGTACAATTTAATTATCAGCGGGATAAGCCCAAATTAATTTTAGTATCAATGTTATGCACCTTGTTAATTTCTTAAGTTGGAATTAATTGCCTTTTTCCAATCTCATAGGTGGTTTTTGACTAAAATGTCGCGATCTGTCAAAATTCCAGGTACTAAATTAATTGGCCACTGATAAGCTGGACTGAGGAAATCTAGTGATATCTTTGGCTCTAATCTGCTGACTCTATCAACGCTAGTGATATTTTTTGGGAAGTTTGATGTAGCTTTAGAGTTATGTTGGTAGATACCACTTTTTGTTCATCCAGTTTTTTACCTCTCTAGTAGCATAAAATGATATGCCATCTGCAGCATCTACTAAGTCAAGGAGCTTTTTTATATATTTCAGAAGTAGATTAATGTAAATACAAAGTGGAAACATTGTACAAAACCAGACAAGAGTATTCCTTCTTGCCAAGATTCTTTATTATACAGCACAGGGAAACCACATAATTGAAGTGTAAATAATCTTCCTTCAAGTTATTAATCCCTTCATATCTGATCATAAAATGTGTTCATATGAAATATGTTGTTCTGGCTATTATCCAGGGCAATAGAAGAAACTGCGAAGACTATTTCTCCTAAATCAAAATGGACAGAGAAGAATAAGCGCCTATTACTTTAGTGTTGTTTGGATAAGCAGTTCAATATTTTTGGGTGTACTCAATGTCTGGTGCAGGTTTGATCTTCTTGATGATCCAAGATAAGATAATGTTGATTGAAATCCTATGTCCAAAAATAGACATTACTTTAACCTGTTAAATCACCACTTCTACCTTAATGATGGTTCCTCCAAACTTTGGCTGTGAGCATAAACCTCATTGTCAGGATTCTCCCTTTATTGGGGAAAGCCCCAGCTAGGGGACATGACCCATCTATTAAAAGATGCCAGATTGGGCTCCCCATTAACTTGGGTTGAGCCCAATCAGAAGTATTGGGGATCAACCCCAATAATATTTATATTAAATTACTAATTCAACACAGGAAACTAATGCTGAGGATGTCAAAACTCAATCAGGTCATGGCGAAATTCCTTTTGGCACTCACGCCCCAATCAATTAACCCTTATGGGTGCACAAGCAAATTATGCTGAGGATGCTCCCACTCCCCTTGTAATATTTATATATATGTGTTATAAAATTGGCGGTATTTTGAGAGATACACCAACGGAAATTGCATAGGGTCTGACCCACTGAGCAATTAGGACCAATGATATGATGATTGTTGTCATTGACACGATAGAATAAACTTATAAATAAATGAATAAATATGGAGCACTCGCTCCCTCAACTCTCTTTTATATATTAATACAGCAGATTCTCGCTGTTCTACTCACTTATAAACTACTAACAACTTAACTTCCTCAATCATCTCATCCCACTTATATGTTAACAACTTCCAATGGTACCGCTTTCATGGTTTAGTAATTTACTTCACCATATCTTATTGGTTTCACCAATTATTCATTTGTCAATTCACAATCGCCCTACTCGGCCAATTTCCCAACAATCCCAATATCGCCTCATTTTGAGGCGCTCAGTAAATTGTATTTGTAATAGCTCAATGGATTCCATCCATTCCACCATATCAACTTAGTGCTTATCGTCCAGTCATACCAGAATTGCGACATTACCCCCACTTTGACTGGATGATAAGGCTCCTATTGCTTATATGCCCGGAGGAACTTCACATGCACTTGGTTGATGATATGACCACTAATGGGGTCCTGATAGTATATGTGTCAATCCCAGTTTTCTCAATGACTTCAAATGGACTAATACATATACTGGCCAGCTTGTGTTTCCACCTGAACCCATGCTGATTGTGGAAGAAGACCATGTCACCTTCCTTAAACTGTTCTAACCCACTTCGATGTACCTGATCTGCATCCTGATTCCTGATCTTCTTGGATAAGCTGAAGAAATAGGCTTCAGTTTGCAATTTGATCAGAATGCTTGCAAGGTTAGTCAAATAGCGGTGGGGTTCCACTCCGCCAGTTTCTTTCACACATGAATAAAAAAACGCCAGAAGAGCTGGGTGTCAACCATGTAGTAGTTGGACGGTACTTTTTCCCGTTGTGGAATGGTAACTGATGTTATAGGCAAACACAGCGGTGGAAAGAAGGGAGGTACAATAAGATGGTCGATCTGTTACAATTTCTACAGGATATTCACCAAAGTCCCATTCATTTATTCAACCATTCCATTAGCTTTGGGGTGGTATGGGGTCATTAGAACCCCACGGATACCCATAAGCTCGTTCAATTTGGGGAGGATGTGCAAGGTGAAATTGGTTCCATTATCAGTGAGAATAAACTGAGGGCATCCATGTCGCTGAATAATGCACTCCATCACAAACTTGGCCACTGTAACTGCCCCAAAATCTTGTATTGCTCTTGCTTTGACCCACCAGGTCAGATGGTCGATAGCCACCAGAATGTACTCACACTGGTTAGCTCCTGTTGGCAAGGGACCAACTACATCCAGGGAAACAGTATTCCAAGCAAAATGGGGTTTCACTACCTGATAAGAAGTCTTATGGTATAATGGCTTCTCCACTTGGCACTGATGGCAACAAGAAATGGTTTCAAGAACATCAAAGTTAATACTTTCCCAATAGTACTGAGGGCGCAAAAACTCCATTGTCTTTCACACTCCGCCATGTCCAACTGCCTTGTGGGCGCTCATGATAATTTCTGGCCAGGCTGAAGGTCGCGGATAATTCCTTGTAGACTCACCTATCAGCTTGTACAGTTCCCCATTCTGTTGGAAAGTATTCATTCAAATTTTTTTTAATGCTTTGATCACTTGGGGTGGTTCATCATCATATTTTCCGCTAAGCATCTTGCCATACATCGCATCACTGAGGTCTGCTGTCACCGCAACAGTTGGCAATCAAGATAAACAGTCAGCGTTCTGATGCTTTTTCTCCTGGACAATAAAGGATTTCGAAATCAAAAGCCTGCAGCTTAAGAGCCCATCAAGCCAAACGGCCTTCAGGTTCTTTGAGGTTCTGCAACCAGTGTAATGATGAGTGGTCTGTTACTTTGAACTTTACCCATGCAGGTTGACTCTGAATTGCTTATATGCATAAATCACCGCTAAGCATTCTCACTTGGTTACAGTGTAATTTCGTTCATGGCGATTCAATCTATGACTGCAGTACGCCACTGGGTGCTCCTCTCCTTTGTCATCTTTTTGGGACAAAACTGCTCCCACAGCGGAAAGAGATGCATCCATTTGTATAATAAATTCATTTTTGAAATTAGGGTAGTGTAACACATGTGCACTAATTAGTGCCATTCAAGGTGTATCAAAGGTGCATTGGCGCCGTTCCATCCGTTTGAACATGGCATCCTTCTTTAACAGCTCAAACAGTGGCCCTCCAATGCAACTGAGTTTTGGTATGAAGCGCCAGTAATAACCCACCATCCCCTAAAAACACCTGAATGTCCCGTTTACTAGCTGGCTTAGTCATCTGCCAAATAGCTTCCACCTTGGCTGGTTGGGGTCTCAGCCCAGTCGCATCCACCACAAAACTGAGGTATTCTAACTGATCCTTGACAAAGTGAAATTTCCTGGGCTTGATCTTGATATTGGCCTCAGCTAGTCGGCGAAATACCTCTTCTATGTGGATAAGTTGCTCAGTGAATGTGTGTGAGAAGACGTTAATATCATCAAGGTACACAAGGAACAAATGACAGCTTCAGATCCCCCAAAATGGTGTCCATTTCTCATTGGAATATAGCTGGGGCATTACATAGCCCTTGAGGCATACGAGTGGGTTGGAAAGCCCTTTGGATGTGATTACAGCACATTTTTCTTGTTCTGCCGGGGGCAACTCAATTTGCCAATAACCAGATATCAAATCCATTGCCAAGAAATGGCAAGCTCCACCTAACCAATCCAGCGCATCGTCAATCTGCAAAAGAGGGTATGAGTCCCTCAGGTGATACTATTAAGCTTCTAGTAATAAATTACTACACGGTTAGTACCATTTTTCTTTTTAACAATTAAGACAGGTGAAGCCCATGGACTCTTAGATGGTTTGAGCATTCCCTGCACTAACAGCTGATCAATCTCTGCATTGATGACTTTTTCTGCTGCCCTTGATTGGCGGATTGGCTGAGACCTAATGGGGGATGATCCCCAGTGTCCAGCTGATGGACAACCCTCTGGGCGCACCCTAAATCATGATTGTCAACAGCAAAGATCTCTTCATATTTTCGAAATAAAAATTCTACTAGATCTTTTTGGTCTTCCGTTAGCCCCCTTAAATTTTTGCGTGGTAAAACTGCCATTACGCCAGGCTATGTTTCAATGGGCAGGCCAAATTCATCCAATGAACCAAACTCATGAACCTTGAGGACCTCTTCAACTGGAATAAAATGTAAGTACGCCACTATTTGGTGTCAGCGGATTTGCTTTGGTTTATTCTGAAGATTTGCTACTAAGACCTTGATATCCCCATTTCCCGGAAGTATAATGCCTAGGGCCAAATGGGGCTTAAACCATGATTGCTGATAAGGTTCATTGACCTCCCCACAAAGCCCAGCAGGCACTTCCACCTCTACCTCAGTGTTTATGATTACTTGGTGTCCAGAGGGAATAGATGTAGGGCCTGCAGCTCTAAGTGATAGCCCTTGATATTCATAAATTTTATTGGGAAGTTCCCATGTCTTACGCTTAAGTCAATGATAGTGAACCAAAATCACCCCATTACCATATGCAAGGTTAATATGACTCATGTGTACCAGATCTTTTGACATTCCGCTAGAGGTAAAGTAGATTGGGATCCACTGCCCCAGAATTTCAAATGTCTCTGCAGTCATATCAACAACAACCTAAAAGTGGCGCATAAAAGCAGTTCCAATTAAAAGGTCATAGCTTATATCTGGTAGCACTATGGCTGGGGCTACAATGACAATTGACCCAAATCGCAAAGGTAGTGCGCTGTACGCTCCTTCAGAGACTGTGTTTTCCGTGCCTGCAGTCCCATACACCATACGATGTTCCACATCAGGCTTTAACGCCAGTCTTGCCACCAACTTTGTGGACACTATGTTGATTGGGGCACCCATATCTATTATTGTACGAACTTGGGTTTTTGCTACAACAGTGTCACAATAAGTACATTCAGCATAAGAGGCATTCTGATTATTTGGAACATGGACATTTAACGAATCTCTTTTTCCAAGGAAGCTCATAATAACTTTCCCCACTTTATAATACCTTTGACCTAAACTACAACCAACAAAAATAAATATAAACTAAGCTTTTTCTTTCCAATTACTATCAATTTTAGTAATTTTGATTTGATTCAAACAGCGTAACTTGATAATCAACACCAGGCGAAATAAGTATGAACAATAAGGTAAAGAGCTGGGTGAACGCGGTAAAGGGCAGCGGACCTGGACCTGCACCACCCAAAGGTACTAAGCGCACAGGTACAACTGAAAATTTAAGCAAAAATAAAAAACCCAAGGTTGCGCATCCCACAGGTTTAGTCATTTTTTAGTAAAATATTGCAGCTATTTGGAAGTATCCCAATTGCAACCACTGTTGTCAGTGGAACATGGGATATGAGTTTTCCTGGGTGTAGAAACACTGACGATGTGGGAAAAGTTTGGTGAAGTCCAACAGAAACTTTTCCCACATGCGGTGTACCTTACAACTCATACTATCCGCAGAGGTTGGGTAGACCTTGGGTTCAAAACTGTGGAAGAAGCAAATGAAGCAGTGAAGGTCAGAGTAGTACTCAATCTTCCCAACAGACAGAAATTGGTCCTGACCAAACGCACCTGTTGGACAGAATCCAGAGACATCTTCAAAATTTTTGATTATCTTCTGACTACACTGGCGCGCACAGTAGTTGAAAGACATCTCTGAGAAGGCTTGGAAGCCTATGGAGAAATTAAACAATTCAAAATGCAACGATTCCAGCTGATGCTGACCCTTAGCACGGGGAAGGCAATATCAATAATTCTACCAAACCAGGATGTAGTAGAGGATATAACAAAAATCACCCACATCGCATCCTTCACAATCAATGGGAAAAAATCCCAGTTGTTCCGTGCAACAGTGGAAAGCGCACCTCCCATTTGCAACCACTTCCAGGCCTTTGGGAACAAGATTCATGATTGCCTTATAAAAAAAGGTTTGAGAGAAATGGAATTCTGTGAGGAGGAAATGGGCGAAGATGACTCAAAGTATGCCAAAATCACAGATACTTCACAAGCCTTCAACTGGGGAGAACACGGACAATAAAAAATAATTGATCCTATTTAACCTGAAAGAACAAAAATGGCCAAACAATCTTGCAATCTGGCTGTGGCCAAGGCAAAGGCCTCGTCAGAGTCAACCATATTGCCAGAGCAGATACAGGAAGACATGGAGGAATTTGAGTCCATGAACCAATCAGATCCCACGGAAAACCATAAACCCAAACTGATCAGTTCAAATTTGGTGGAACCCAATTTGGAAATGAATGCAGAAAAATTGGGGTTCAGTGCACCCCCAGAAAATGCAGAAGTTAACCCAATTGAGAAGGAAAATCAACAATGGAATGCGCAAGAAAATAATGTGGCCAATAAAAATCCACAAGTGCACCACAATAACATTTTGAAACCAAGCAAAGCCAAGAGAGGAGTGAGAACTGTGGTGGTGAAAGGGGCAGAATACACCACAACTCCTATTCATGGTTATGCTCTACGCAGCAGAGATGCAGTGGAGAGTAATGTGAGCGAGGGAGTAGGGCTGGGAAGCCCTGCTAACCGCTCCTGAGGCGCATCGGGCGTCTCAGTAGAGATAGGGATGCTGAACATAGTGGGACTCCAGGCTTTAACGTCCTGGGCCAATAAGTTGAGTCTCCTACAAAACCCACCTGTGGATATCCTGATGGTGCAGGAAACTCACTGTCCACAGGGAGAGGAGGAGGCATGGGAAAAAATGCCCCTCCCAACAATATTGTTTTGGTTGCTCCACTGTGAGGTAATAGTATGCGCGAACCAAAACTTTAAATTTATTAATAAAAATTCGTTCCTGGATGGCTGCATACTTGCCATAAAATTCTCATGACACATCGAAGTGCACACAATCACCAGTGTGTATGCCCCAAACGGTGCACAGGATTGAAGAGAATTTCTCACAGCCCTAACACAACTAAATCTACCAGCAAACACTTTTGTCACGGGAGACATGAACTTCTGGATTAACCCATAAATGGACTGATGGCCATACACAATGGAAATACAAGGGCAATTAGAACTCGAGTAATAAAGACCACCCTGGGACTATATGATCCACTGCCAAAAAGGCAACCCCTGCTACAAAACATGACACACCCACATGTACACAATGGTACACTTGTTTCTATGTCAAGGATAGACCTAATACTTGCACCAATAGTTTTCCACACCAAATTCAAAAATTTAAGACTCAAAAATTGAATTCTCTGACCATTGGCTTGTTTTGGTGTCCTACAAACTGGCGTAACCGAGTACCCAAGCACCCAGATGTTGCAGAATATGCCCAGAAAGTTTAGCCAACCCAGAATTTCAATCCTGGATGGAGGAAATATCCTCAACCCGGGATTTTCAAATACCCTCTTGCTCAGACCCACTATCCACATGGGAAAACTTCAAAAAATCAACAAACCAACAAATTAAACATACATTGTCTAGAATTACAAAGGGCAGTTTCAGCCATTATCAAACACACATTGGCTGAAATTGACCATCTAGAAAACAACGTACCAAGAATGGGATACAGCCACAGATAGGGTCATAAATGAGAAGAGGTTTCTGCTCAGCTAAACACCTTGATCTGCAAAAACCAACACTGAGTTGGAGTTCAATATAAAGGCAAAAATATAAGAGATGGAGAAACTTTTCAAGCTACTTTTTCTGATGATTTACGCCAGGAAAAATACAATAGTTTAACACAGGTCCATCAACTGACAAATCCTTAGTAGAATCACCCAAAAAAGTAGTGACCGAAGTGCACAGGTTTTATATGAAATTGTATAAATCTGAGCCAGTTGAACCAGAAAAAAATCAAAAGATTCCTTAGAAGTGCACACATTGACACCGCGGTTTAAGATAACAATTTAATTAACCTAATATCAGGCAAGGAATTATGGGAATTAGTACGCGGTGCACCAAGAGGGAAATGCCCTAGACCTGATGGGATTCCCTATGAATTTTATAAAGAATATTTAATAACATCTCTAACATTCTTCTAGCTTCAATGAACAAGCGTATTATGGAAACATGCCTCCTTCCTGGAGGCAGAGAAGCATACATGGTCACATTATTCAAGGAAGGAGACAGATTAGACCTATTCAATTGGCGCCCAATTTCCCTAGTTAACACAGATACGAAAATTTCACAAAAATTATGGCTAAACGATTAGGAGAAGTTGCAACTGATGCGATATCTCCATCACAATATGGATTTGTCCAAAGAAGATCCATATGGGATAACATCCACACAGTTGCAAATGTCTGCCAGTCCAAAACCTCTGAAGCACTTGTCTTTTTAGACCAACAAAAGGCATATGTTAGGGTGAACTGGACCTATCTTAGGGCCTTCCTTCAAAATTCAAGCTCCCAAATAGATTTATAAACTGAGTAATGTTTTTTACAGAGTCTGCTACAATGGCTGTGCGAGGAGCAGGCTTCTTAACCAGCCTAGTCATCCCACAGAGAGGACTCAAACAAGGAGACCCCTTAAGCCCTCTTTTCTATAACTTTAGCTTAGGACCCTCTAATCCAAAATAAAAACATACTACTAAAAGGAATCAACGTCAAGGGCCAACCACCAGTCAAAATGATGGCCTTCTCTGATGATTGCATGGTGGGCATATCCAACAATCAAGACGCTTGCAGAATTGAGAAGATAATTCAAGACTATTTAGCCATAAATAACGCATCACTTAACACTGAAAAAACGGAAATTATACTCCTGGGAAAATATCAGACCCAGTGGATGCCATCTACACAGGGCCAACAAGCTAGTACAACATCAAGACTCCTGACCAGACATAGGAGGCTAAATTAGCAATAAACTCACTAAAACTTCCATTCATCACCAAGCTAATAGCTGGCCCTGTTTGTCACTTGACAGTATGGTTGGAAGCAGGAGGATATGCTAACTCCATGATGGAAAATCAATTATTAGACAAAATAACAAAACGCATTGCCTCCTTACGTGGACACCAAACAGGTCTAACAGGAAGGGTTACGGCAGCCAACTTGATGATTCTATCAATCATATGGTTCACAGCCCAAAAATCGCTTTCTCACCATCTTTGTTCAACACAGGCCACGCCCTATTATAAGGATGGCTATGGTCCAACCACAACCCCTGTACGCCTTGAAACCCTATTTGACTCTAGAAGAAATGGAGGTATGGGGCTTACTAATTACCTAGAGCAAGCAACCCATATACTAGGATCATGGATAGCTCAGGTGACTAGTCTTGATCTTCCAGATACACACTGGGCCAGAACAGCAAGATATAACTTCACATGTGCACTACAATTAAGAAACCTAGATCACCCAAAAAACATTAATCAAGTATCTGGCATCCCATCCTACAGCTGCAGGACCACATGGCACTCCTGCAAATTTCAAATGAATACTCGCAGCCTGAGAAGAGCGACATGGGGGATTTATACAAATAATCAAACCAGTCACCGAGGACGCCCAAGGCTAACTCACTGACAGGAGATCAACGATCAAATAGTCACAGACAATATAATAAGCAAAAGCCCAAAATAGCATATCCAGGATAGATTACCTGGACCATATGGACACACCCTACAACCTGAAGACCCAAAGAAGAGTATGGAGATACACACATCACCCTCTACTCCAACCCAGGATAAGAGCACATGTATGGAGGTGCATGAGGAGAGTATACCACACAGTTGAACGGTCAAATGCCACTCACACCTCATGTACAATATGTGGTCAGTATGAAATTCTAGCCCACTTTTTAGAATAATGCCAACATCAGTAGCTGTATGGAAAGAGGCCATGCGCCTTTTCCGCCAAGAAAACTCACATCCATTCAGCCTAGCAAGGAACATGTTCGCTACAAACATGGACTCTCCTATCCACCCATCTCTCAGGGCGCTAATAGTAGCAATAGCACTATGGAAGATACACACAATGGTACTGGAATCGTTCACAGGAGCAGCACCCACAATCCAAGAAGCCATCCATCGCTTCCAAAGCCATATATTGGAACATTTCCAAGCATGGCTGTTTGTACATATGACCCCTCATAACAGAAGGACAATCAACACATGGTTCCCCATATGGTTTCTAAAAGTTGATCCTTCACACATGCTGCATCCAAGAATAAGCCAGCATAACCCCCTCCCTACCGTCCTAATCTTGGTGATCCTGGAGACAATAAGAGGGGCTTTGAACCCTCTGGGGTGTCTTTAATTGTCAAATATAATTAGTTTTCTCACTACATTGGAAGTGCTTGTCCCCTGGTTGACCTTCCCCAAATAGATACAGAAACTAAATATAAACTTATAATGGAAAAGTAGAATGAGCAAAGGGAGATATTTATTGTTAAGGAAGCGCCAGGTATTTATACTATTTTACAAAAGGGCTACTATGCCCATCGCCAACCTATCAGCTCTTCCACTGGTTTTTCCAGCCAACCACTTCTCTTCTTCTTCTTCTACTCTATTCTTCTTCCCTGGCGTCAACCCTCTCGCTCCATCCTTCCTGATGTCTGAATTAGTTTTGGTTCATCCTCAGCCCTAAGTTGCCGGTGAACCATATTAATAAATAATCTAATTAAATGTCTAATTTGGATTCAACCTTCAAATTGACAACATTGCACCAGAAACAACTTCAGTCACTCGCTTTGACTCAGAATATCTCGGCATCTTGCTGACATCAACTTCTTAATAAATGAGGCACTGGAAACAACTTCAGCCTCCTTGAGCTCATAATTGTTGGATCCGCCAACATCAAATAATCATGCAGCAATCATCTTAAGCAAATACATCAGCTTTCCACTGGAAATCCCACAATGGACCACAAATGGCTGTTGGCGTTGACCACTGATTCTGCTGATGGATTAGATCATCCTAAGCTATTAGTTGCTGAAGATCCTTCTACTAATTTGGGGCCACCAATTGGCCCCACTCGAACCTAGTACCAAACTCAGCGGAATACTAATTTTGGCTCAACCCAAATTGGGGAGCAACTAACCAGCAATCTTTATTAAATAACACGAAATTCAGTCAATAAGCCATTCCGCTGGGATTGGCCATATCATTCCAAATAACGCTAAATCATTGGAGGATTCCATTTGTTAAAATTATGACAAGCGTCCATGGGAAGGCCATGATTACCCCTTTTAAAAGAAGCGCATCAGCTAATGGATCTGGTTCATCAGTAGCAAGGTGATTAAACATTTGACAAGCATAAGGCTTTGGTTGTTCCTGAGAGCTTGCTTCCGCTATGTTCATTAATTGCATTTTTGTCAGCACATTCACCCCTCCAACAGGTCGCTGATATAAGAAGGCGTCATCATACTGAGGAACTTCCACTGAAGATACAGGAATAGGTTCCGGTGGGACGTTTTGGGTCAGAATAGTGGAGGTAGAGAGTCCCATATCTACTCTGCTCTGACTTTTCCCTGATGGTACTGCTCCTGCAGCAGGTACTGAACCTGCCATTTGTGACAACTTCTAGCCAGGTGCCCCAAGCGACCACATGAAAAGCAGTTGACCCCAGAAGACCTGCGATCTTGATTGTTGTAAAAGGAGCCACACCAAACGTTGGGCTGGAAACGAGGCTTGTATTGATGATAAGGCCAGAGGATGCCAACTGATTGCTGAACAAGGAGGGATGATTCATCCAGATAAAAAAAGTTAGCAGCAGAGGTGCTAGGTTTCCGCTCTATATTGGGTGGAGGGAAATTAGCAGATAGACGGCGTAGAATTTGAACAAATTTGAGCAAGGATACATCAACCTCTAATTATGGAGCAAAGGTATTAAGAAGCTCTCAGTATGGTTTCACAGCAGAGGTCAATGCTATGCAGATGTCACATTCAGTTAAAAGCCCTGCCCCAATTAACACATGGGCTTCTGCTGAGAATCAATCAGCAAATGCAGTGAGGGTCTGTTAGGCTGAAACCCAATGGTAATAAACTCAGCCTTTCTTAGCACCATTTTTGAAG